>JAXCGZ010000194.1:107500-112404 GCA_037179515.1 Halocaridina rubra
TTATTGAAAATAACATATACCCCTCTTATTATAAAAGAAATTCCATCACCTTTCGATGTTCATGAAATTAGTGAAATTCCTTTGTATTTCCAGGTAATAAACTGTTTTTTATGCGATTGCAATTTTATATATGAATGAATGACCTCTGAAACCGGTCTGTGTAATGTGAATGGAAAATACTTAATATAATCACAATTATATTATATATTTGTTATTTTAATAGAATTATGAAATATTGACGTTCGGATGAATAAAGTGAAAATAACATGTGAAAAATTTGTGTTTATAATTAGGTATATGATATTTTAAGTCATTATTATTGTTATTATTATTATTATTATTAGTAGTAGTAGTAGTAGTAGTAGTAGTATTTTCTTTCAAGTTTCCGTGCAATTTTCAAATACAGAGAGATTAGTGTATATTTATATATATTATCGATCAATATTTATTAATAAGATAATTATTATGTTAGGCCATATTACGGAATTTAAACTCTGAAGTCTTGTTTAAATCACAATTCATTCATAAATACCAAAATTTAGATTTAGATTTTTGCAACCCTTTTGCTCATTTTATTTATACTAGATCAATTAATGATGGTAAATACTACTGTGAAAACTACTTTCAAGAATAATTAATGCACTGTAGATTTTGTGATGTACGGTGATTTTTTTTTTTTTTTTTTTTTTTTGGTGAAAAAGTGAATATATATTGAAAATCATTGCGATTATTCGATATTTCGTGAATGTGTACATCGTGTATGAGTATAACACGCTCATAGGGATTTGCGTCTCCGATAAAGTGTTTATTTGGGATTTTCTTCATCCACCTGATATCCTTTTAATGGTTCTTTAGGATAAGAAAGGATTTAAGTACTCCGGCAGGATGTTGAGGTCCTATAGTTTGGACTTGTCCTTCATACGACGGGTCAAGAAGAAGAAGAGGAGAACGATATGGTGAGTTTTTTTAAGACTCTCTCTCTCTCTCTCTCTCTCTCTCTCTCTCTCTCTCTCTCTCTCTCTCTCTCATCTCTCTCTCTCTCTCTCTCTCTCTCTCTCTCTCTCTCTCTCTCTCTCTCTCTCTCTCTCTCTCTCTCTCTCTCTCTCTCTCTCTCTCTCTTTTATAGCAATGTCTTTATTTGTTTGGTCTCGGCTGGCTTGCTGTCCATTAAGGATATTAAAGTTGGGTAAAAATAAGATTATGTGCAGATAAAGTTCAGGAAGACAGCTCTCTCCCTCTCTTTCTTTCTCTCTCTCTATCTATCTGATTGGTATTATTGAGGCAATACTGTGAATAATGGTTAAAGTATATTTATTGGTTTATGTAGGATACTGAATATCTAACGCAGATTGCTTACATACATACATAAGTTCTTGCATACGTGCATGCATGGTTATATACATACATGATTTGTTTTACATATTTGTATACGTGCATGCATGGCGACATACATATTTCCATGCATATTTACATTCATACCTGCACATGAATATATGATATTGTAGTATATACAAATTTCAGAGTAATGAAAAAAATCTCATTGATGTTCTTTGCGTTATTGAGTCTCACTTTCCATGATACTTGAGAAGGGAACGAACTTGCTTCTGAACCCTGATAGGATATTTATTTATTTATTTACTTTTTCTTCTCCACCATATTTCATTTATTTTTTGTTTGTACTGTAAGTACCCAATGTCAGGGGTGAGCAATTTTGTTCTCATGTGAAATTTTATTTGTTACTATTATTATTATTATTATTATTATTATTATTATTATTATATTAGTATTTATTTACTAATCCTTTGTCATTTCATATTATTAGAGGTATATATATATATATATATATATATATATATATATATATATATATATATATATATATATATATATATATATATATATATAGATAGATAGATAGATAGATAGATAGATAAATATAGTGTATGTTTGTGCTTTTTTGTAGTTTTAATGATGATAAATAAAAAAAAATTCAATGAAGCAGATAAGATTTGAAGAGCATGCAAAAATGAACAGGTAACACATAAATGAATTTAGAATAATTATTCTAAATAAAATTGAAATTTATTAGAAAATAAATACCCTCTGCTTGAAGTAGGAAAGAAAATTTGCATTATAACACCCGGAGGAAGAGGATAATATCCAGAGCAGTACAGTTACATTGACCAGGTACCTAGAGCTTGCCCTGATGAGGCAAGGCTGATAATGAGAGGATTTCGTGATCAGCCATATGGCTAATTAATGGCTCACATGCTTATTGTAACAATTATTAATTGGCAGTCTCTCCAGTCGTAGGATCTGGTTTCATATATATATATATATATATATATATATATATATATATATATATATATATATATATATATATATATATATATATATAGAGAGAGAGAGAGAGAGAGAGAGAGAGAGAGAGAGAGAGAGAGAGAGAGAGTGAGAGAGAGAGAGAGAGAGAAATTATATTGTTTTCAATATTATGCAACTTTATTTTTACTTAATTTTTGTATTGTAATTCATTTGCTTATTGTATTAAGTGTTTTATATAATATTTATTTTATGCTGATTATTTTAATTATATATTTTTTATTATGTATTTGCTTTCTTTTGAATCATTTATTTCATGTGATCTTCAGATTTTTGTACGACTTGTTTAAGCAATCCTGTCTCATTTTTTATATGCAGTTCCTCTAGTGTCCTCACATATCTGATGGTGCACTCACTTTGCGTGTTGAATCGACAGGGGCTACCTTAGGAGTAACGGAAGACTTTTTTTTCTCAATATACAAATTCCATAATCCCCTTTTAAGCGGGTGGCTGAGTCAAAGCAGAAACTCGTCTTATTATGGGAGGAATATAAAATGGAGATGATCCCAATCCCCTTGGTCTACCCAATTTAGCGAAGTTTTACCATACGCAGGGGAACATGGAGGAGGCATTCCTTGCCAGATTCAGAATATATTTTTATTTTTAACCAATGTTTCATGGTGGGTTCCATTCAGTTTTACGTCACGAACTCCCTTTTCTACCAAGGGCTAGGACGGTTGCCTTCTTGCGAAGACTTGTTTTGCCAGATGTAATCCTTACGCTGAGTGCATGCTCTTGCCAACCTCAGACCGTGACGGGGCGCGAACGCTACCGCTTGAGCCACGGTGACTACCAATGTCTCACGGTGGGTATTATTACCTTATTAAGCCTTTGTCCGTACCTATCCACAATTTTTCTGCTCATCGCACTATGTACTCACTCTGTCTGCTTAGTTGAGAGGACTATTAACAAGGGACGATTATACCCTAGCCACTTTCCCCAAGAGGATATGGCGAAGAGTTGCTATGCGAACTACCTTTTGGTGTCATATTCTGAAATTATGGACTCCCAGAGGTAATCCACTAAACTACGGGGGATTTACGTAGGTAAAAGGAAGGGCATACAGCCTTAATATCCCTGCTCAAGCTCTTCTGTGTCCACCCCCTCGCAAATGGGGATTAATTGTGACACGTAATAAAACGGTGCTATGAGATATAATAAATGTGTCAGTACCGTCAAAGACTTCCTGTATTGACACTTTTTTTCACCCGCATTTTTTTATTATATACAATGGCCGTAGCCCCCTTTGTAAGGGATGGCCGAGCCAAAGCACGTACATTCGCCAGTAAGCCAAGCATAGCTCGATTACGTCCAAATTTAGCTTATATGTGCAGCCACGGTTTTCATTTCTTGGCTGCAGTGATAAGAGCTCTACAATGACTAACATTATAACAACTGAGATGTAATAAATTATATTTTCTTTTTTTTTATTGGTGTATAATTTTGATTTATTGTCTCCCCCTCGTGGTCTAATTTGCATTTTTTATTTTAATTTTTCAATATTGTCTCCATTTTTTTTTTTAATCAAACTTCTGTATATCTAATTATCCCGCCCTTTCTTTTCTGCTGGAGTCACCCTTCAAAATAGTAGAAATCCGTAAATAATTCTCTGTAGTCTAATTGTACCGGTTTTACGTCACGGACTCCCTTTTATACCAAAGGCTAGGATGGTTGCCGTCTTACGAATGACTTGTTTTGGCAGACGTAATCGTTACCCTGAGTGTATGCCCTTAATATTTCTTATTCTGATATCTCATTGTTTTCTTCAATTTTTATTTTTGTTATCGACTTTATTCTCTATCTCTTTTTACATCACTTAATTTCCCGCCTTTCTTTTCCCCCTTCTACAGTCTCCCTTCAATCGCAGAAACCCGTAACTAATTCTTCGTGGTATAAATAATGATGATGTTTTTTCTATTATCTATTCGTTTTCTTCAATTTTTATTTTCTATTCGCTTCTTTCTATATCTCTCTTTGTATCTTTTTTTTCCTCGCCTTCACTTCCTTCTTTATCTGTTTATATCTCTTTTTTCCCGCCTTTCTTCCCCCTTTTGGAGTCACCCTTCAATCGTACAAACCCATAACAGTAATTACGGTGGAATGCTGAACGCCCTCAGGATGAGTTGAGGGGGGGGGGCGTTTACACGGTCAAACGGTTCGTCGAACGCGGTTCGACAGACAAGTGTTTGAAGTGATGTTCGAACGTGTGAACGGGGTATTTGGTTGTCGAACACGTTACACGCTCAAACGGTTCGTCGAACACGGTTCGACAGAACCGCGTTCGGCGAACCGTTTGACCGTGTAAACCCCCCTTTGGTGTCTGCGCGAGAACTACCAGGCGCCGCTCGCCGCCTCCCTCCCAAATATCGTCATTGGCGGAGATATGGCAGTGTGGAAAAGACCAACAGCTGCACTAAAATTAATGATCACCTTCTCTTTTTCTAATTATTATTTTCTTCTTTTTTTCTCTCCTGGCTTAGTGCTGTACTCTTCAGCGGCTGTTGCTTTTATAACTAAACCTG
>JAXCGZ010000195.1:0-25000 GCA_037179515.1 Halocaridina rubra
CTATACATAAACCCCCTTATAAAATATTTGCATGTATATCTATGCATGTAATATTAATTATATTTTATTGGTAGAGGATTTAAATTTGAGATCGTGGTAGGCCTCTACTGAAGCCGTGTCAGGATTTCCGAATTTAGGGGGTTATAAGATCGAAGGTTAATAACACAGAGGAAATCCTCCACAGCTTTTGGTCCTTCGAACCGAATGAGAATTGGTGTGGTAATGGTGAAAATAGTGTACATTTTAGATAAGCTCCCACCTTGTAAGAAGTTAGTGTAAAACTGTAAGGTTAAATTCGTCCACATTTCAACGAAAAAAGGGAGGAGCATTGCATGTATTTTCATGAATATTGCGAATATAACTCTGAAATTTAAGTGGTTGTTGAAATAAATAAGAGAACCTTTTTCCCGCGTGGATAAGGCGTTTTTCTATCTGTGGAAACGAAATATACTTTCGTAGTTGAGCGTCCATTAAGTAATTTGGATATTAGTACCCAATTTCGGCTGGGTGAACAGTGGTTTTTAGGGATTTGTGTGTTTACATATTTACCATTTAACGATGTCTAGAATGTCGTATTGATTCCTTTGTTTACATAAATTAACAGAAGGTAGTGACCCACCTACTGCTAGGTGCGCAGTGTCGTTTATTAGAGGAACAGTGTGGTTTCCATTACATTTTCCATTTACTGTTGCTGACTTAACAGTGTCGTGTAATTGATGAATAGTGTGATTACCTAATTGTGATTACCTAATTGTGTTTACGGGAAAGAGCCCAAAGCTCGTATCTTCCCGTCTCCTGATCGGATCCATTTTATACTTAGTGATACTTATCATACCTGTCCTTAAAACTATGGATTGAGATAGCATTAACTACCTCCTCGCTTAGCCAATTCCAATTATCAACTACTCTTACACTGAAAAAGTATTTCCTTACATCCTGCAAAGAAGTTTTCTTACGAAGCTTCAAACTATGACCTCTAGTTCTAGAGCCAGCCATATCAAAATATCGATCCCTATCCACTCTATCATAACCATGAAGGAATTTAAAGACTGTATGTACGTATGTATGTATGTATGTGATTACCTAATTGTGATTACCGAATTGTTTTTACGGGAAAGAGCCCAAAGCTCGTATCTTCCCGTCTCCTGATCGGATCCATTTTATACTTAGTGATACTTATCATACCTGTCCTTAAAACTATGGATTGAGATAGCATTAACTACCTCCTCGCTTAGCCAATTCCAATTATCAACTACTCTTACACTGAAAAAGTATTTCCTTACATCCTGCAAAGAAGTATTCTTACCAAGCTTCAAACTATGACCTCTAGTTCTAGAGCCAGCCATATCAAAATATCGATCCCTATCCACTCTATCATAACCATGAAGGAATTTAAAGACTGTCACCATATCCCCCCTCACTCTTCTAGCTTCCAGTGATGGTAAGTCTAATTCCCTCAGCCTCTCATCATAACTGAGATTGCGTATTTCTGGCACCAGTTTCGTGGCATGTCTTTGAACTTTTTCAAGCTTAGCTATGTGCTTTTTCAAGTGCGGATTCCAAAAGGGGGCTGCATATTCGAGTTTTGGCCTCACATAGGTTACATAAATATTTCTGAACATTTCCTTGTCCATGTGCCTGAAGGCTACCCTTACATTTGATAAGAATGCATATGCTGCCCTTACTATGCCATTTATATGTATTTCTGGAGACAAATCTGCCAGTATGTTTACTCCTAGATCTCTCTCATTTTCTGTCTCTTGAAGTTGTACTCCAGCCACCGAGTAGTCAAGCTTGGGCCTTCTTGCACTTGTACCCATTCTCATTACCTTACATTTTGAAGTATTGAATTTCATTAGCCACTTTTCTGACCACTCATGCAGATTATTTAGATCCTCCTGAAGTTCTCTACCACTGTTCTCGTTTTTTACTTTCTTCACAATCTTTGCATCATCTGCAAACATATTCATGAATGAATTTACAGACTCTGGTAGGTCATTTACATATACAAGGAACAAATGTGGCCCTAAAACTGAACCCTGTGGAACTCCACTACTAACTCTTCTCCATTCAGACACTGAGTGTCTTACTCTAACCCTCTGTTCCCTTCCTTCTAAGTAAGTTTTTATCCATTCCAAAACATTTCCACCTATTCTAGCCATTGATTGCAGCTTCCTAATAAGTCTCCCATGTGGAACAGTGTCAAACGCTTTCTGGAAGTCTAGGAATATGCAATCTGCCCAGCCCTCTCTTTCCTGTAAGATTTGGCTTTCCTCATCATAAAATTCTAATAAGTTTGTTACTGTTGATCTACCTTCTCTGAAGCCATGTTGCCTCACTGACAAAAAGTTGAAGGATTCCAAGTGAAGAGAGATATGTTTCCTCAGTAGTTTCTCCATAACTTTGCAAACTATGCTGGTCAAGGAAACTGCTCTATAGTTCAGAGCCGTATCCCTCCTTCCCTTTTTGAAGATAGGTATCACATTTGCTTGTTTCCAGCATCTTGGAATCTCCCCCGACTCCAGTGACTCCTTAAATATGATACTTAGTGCCACTGATATTGTGCTTGCGCATATTTTAAGCACATGAGGGGATATGTCGTCAGGACCTGTAGCTTTATGAACATCTAAATCCATCAGCGCTTTGCATACCTCTGTGGCTGTAAGGTTGATGTTCTCTAATACCGGCCCTTGAGCTTCTATCACTGCAATCTGAGGGGGTGGGGTATTTTCTACTGTAAATACTGACTGAAACTCCTTGTTCAATTCTTTGCAGATCTCTTCATCCGTCTCAGTGATGCTTCCATCCGCTCTCTTTAGCCTTAAAACCTGTTCTTTTACCTTCAGTTTTCCTCTGATAAAGCTGTGGAAAAGCTTGGGATTTTCTTTAGCCTTCCTGGTGATGTCCCTCTCATAGTCTCTCTCTGCCTCTCTCCTTTTACTTAGGTAGTCCTTTCTTGCTCTTTTGTAGGTTTGCCAGGCATTTATGTTTTTTCTCCTCCTATACCTTTTCCAGCATTTGTCTCTCCACTCCCTAGCTCTTTTACACCCATTATCGAACCATTTCTCTCTGGCATGAATTACACCTACTTTGGTGACAGGTATGCAGCAATCTACTATCTTCCCATATTTCTCACAAAAGATGTCATACATTTCTTGTACAGATCTGTTGTAAAATAAGGTTCTCCAGTCAATAACTGCAAAAAGCTCATTCATTTTGATGCAATCTCCTTTCGGATAGTTCCTCCTCATGTCCTCAGTGCCTCTACTCTCAGGAAGAATATCTTCAATGATATACTCCATCAACAACACACAGTGGTCACTCGTTCCAATTGGTGGTTCATACTCAATTTTTTCAATATCCAACACATTATCTGTGAACACTAGATCAAGTAGTGATGGCTCATCCCCACCCCTGGCCCTTGTTGGTTCCATTACATGTTGGTGTAGGAAATTCCCTTGTACGCAATCTAGGAATCTTGCCCCGAATGAGTCCTCACCACTGTGTGGGTCAAGATTTATCCAATCTATCTCTTTATGATTAAAGTCTCCCATAATCAAAATTCTACATTTTTTTCCCGTGCCATGTTAACAACTGAGTTTATGACTTCAATAGTACCTATATGACTTTCCTCATAAACTTCAAGCCTATTTTGGTTCCTTGGTGGGTTATATACAACAGTTATTATAATGCTCTCTGACCCAGTATTTATGCGAGCAACAAGAAATTCCTTGAACTCACTTTCTATAGCCAAGTTTATTTCTTCGACTTGAATCCTTTCACTTATGAGCAGTGCTATCCCTCCACCAGTCCTCTCAGATCTTTCAACCCTTAGTATTCTGAAACCCTTAGGAAAAACTGTGACACTGTTTATGTCCTCACTTAACTTAGTCTCTGTAATTGGCTACTATATCTGCCTTACTGTTGTGAAAGTGTGTTTTACACTCTATGGATTGACGCCTTAAATTATGCCCAGTAGATGAAGTGTCTCTTGGTATTGATGCATTTCGTTCTGAGACGAAGAAAGGAAGTTCTCTTGTCGTAAATGTAGTTATCAAATTGGGGAAAAGAAGAGCCAGAGTTAAATTACTCGTAGTTGATGACATGGTAATTAGCATCCACACTCCAGGACTAGCAAAGGCTGCAAATGTGTTAAAGTCTGATGGTCACAAGTTGGCTGATGAAGATATTTATAGTGATGTACTGAAGAACATTGGCATTGTTATTAGTGCCTAACATTTTAGTCAGTTTGTTAGTGGTATTAACAAGTGGGATGTCTATTCTTTGATGGAAGCACCAGGTGGTGTCATGTTGTATGGCCATATTCCTCGTGATACTCAACATGGATCCAGTAGTGTACAAAACCCACTTGTTATGCGAGTAGGAACACAGTTATGCCTACTACTACACAAGAGTTGATTGATGAGGCCATAAAACCTGTTAATAAGTTATTGAGTGAAGAGGCCATAGAGCCTGTTAATAAGTTGTTGATTGAAGAGGCAATAGAGCCTGATAATAAGTTGTTGATTGAAGAGGCGATAGAGCCTGATAATAAGTTGTTGATTGAAGAGGCAATAGAGCCTGATAATAAGTTGATTGAAGAGGGCATAGAGCCTGTTTATAAGTTGTGGGAGCCAGAGAGTATTGGAGTAAAGCAAGTAGTGCATTACGAAGATAAAACTACACTTAGAAGTTTTACAGATTCTGTTCCCTTGAAGCCTATCCACACTCCTCTCCTACACAATTTTCAGAGTGCCTTTGGACAAATGGAGTCTCTGACAGAACAGTTGGAGGAAATATTGAAGAATGTTCATGTGGGTAATTTGTTGGATGCTTGTACCAGTGAAGAGAAACAGTTTGATATATGCAATACTGCAGGTGTAGAGTGGGAAAAGGCCAAAATATCACTGCAAGCATTGAATTCCAACAATGCAAGACTTCAAAGGGTACTGGTTCAGCACCTTTCTGAAAAATCTAGATCTCCTAAAGTATCAATCTTTAGTTTAATCTGGAATGTTAATACAGACAAGTTGTCTTTGGAAGGTCTGATGGCTAGAGAAGATGTGTTGACCAAACATAAACTTCTGTCACTGGTGGGTATATTTTGGACCCCTTAGGTCTAATATCACCCTTACTAAGAAGAGGAAAAATTCTTATTCAGAGAGCTTGGTCTGAAAAGCTCTCATGGGAATATCTGTTGTCAGAAGTATACGAAGAGGAATCATCAAATTATGAAAGATCTGAACGTCAAGCTGCCCTAAGGGTTAAAGAATTGTGGGCACGCTTAGTACTGAAGGGGAGACCCCCCATATTTTCTTTTTTTGGAGGGGCCCAGGATGTCTTGAATATATTTTAAGACAGTTTATTTCTACGTACATTATGCAAGTGTTATTTTGCATATAGTTTCGTTTATTGCAACGTAAGTGCATGAATGTATACTTTTACACTTAGTATGTATACCTATTAATTTCTATCATGTATACACATATATTCGTATGTATAATGTGTAGTTTACTATGAAGGCTGGCTGTAGCAGACTTGGAGAAAGGAATGTAGGTCACTAATGGATTTTAGCCATTAACCCTTCACCTCCTTGATAACGCTTATTGCATCGCCTGTTTAAACAAAGAACTGTTGTAAGCAAGTCATAACTCAAGTTAGTCCTAGTATCAAGGACCCCAACAAACAAAGGGGGGGGGGGTTGTAACACTTTCTTACAAAAAGGTTACTTGCTGTCGTGAGATGCTACGAGGCACTCATGTTTACTGTGTTTATTGACAGTACTTATAAGTTTATTTGTTGTTCTCATGGGGCGTTACGAGACACTCAAGTAGAAGAACGTGATAGAGATCCGTGGATCAGAAGATACATTTTTGATTCAGAGTCCCGTGATTGCTGACGACATCAGGGTTATCCAGATAGATGAGTACAGAGTTATTATATTTCTAACAATATTTATAACTACGTGAGGGACAGAATGAGCTCATTTAATTGAACACTCGTAGGTAGAATGTATGTTAGAAAATTTATTATTCTGTATGAGGAAGTTTTAATTTCAGGTGAGGAGAGTTTATTTAAATATTCACATATCAGCAGTTCATAAACCCCCTTATAAAATATTTGCATGTATGTCTATCCATGTAATATTAATTATATTTTATTGGTAGGTGATTTAAATTTGAGATCGTCGTAGGCCTCTACTGAAGCCGTGTCAGGATTTCCGAATTTAGGGGGTTATAAGATAGAAGGTTATTAAAACATAGGAAATCCTCCACATATACTAAAAACAAAAAAAAAAAAAAAAAAAAAAAAAAAAAAAAAAAAAAAAAAAAAAAAACTTGCGACTATCAGGGGATTCGAACTTGTGTCGCAAGTTACAGAATCATGCCACTTGGACTGTGGTTCCCCCCCCCATTTGTTCGTTAATCGGTGTATATATATATATATATATATATATATATATATATATATATATTATAATATATATATATTATATATATACTATATATATATATATATATATATATATATATTACACACACAATGAAATCAAGAAAGTATCATTAACTATAATCTACAAAAAAAAAAAAAAAAAAATGCGACCATCAGGGGATTCGTACTTGTGTCGCAAGTTACAGAATCATGCCACATGGACCACCACTACAGACAAAAGTCGATTATATCATATCCCAATCAGATCACAAAACTTCAGGTGTCAAATGGGGATTTTGGAACTTATAACACCATACTCTGAGGACCAACCAGGTCAGCACATGCTTTTGTCAATAATACATTTGAAGATGGGTGCACTTAATATCATCATGGTCTTTGATTACACCATTTCCACTTGCAGTAAAGCAGCCAAATGCATGTCTCCCACTCAGATCTGTGCTCATTCTCAGTCAAAGCGTTCAGTAGTTATGTGTCATATATATATATATATATATATATATATATATATATATATATATATATATATATATATATATATATATATATATATATATATATATATATATATATATATATATATATATATATATATAATATATATTTTATATATATATATATATATATATATATATATATATATATATATATATATATATATATATATATATATATATATATATATATATTCAACTATAACTTTACATACCATAGGCATGAAGCAAAGTCAGCATCACGAAGGTGGATGATGCTGCAGCATAATATTGGACTGTACACATGAAAATAATGCCTCCTTAATATAATGAAACATCATAGAAATTAACGCACATGTATATCATAAATTTATGAAAGGATATCTATCACTACCTTTGCTTCATAATGAGATACAGTAAATTACCCAACACATGGCACCAACATCAGACACTGATGGCAGCATCTAAGGAAAGAACAAATATATAAGCCACAAAGAGCCTTAGAATAAGCCCATGAGGGAGGGACTGGAGTATCTCCATGTTCTCCTCTGCATCATGGAACTCGACTAAATGGGGCAAAACGAGGGGACTGGGAATCCCCTCCTTTGTACTGTACTCTCCTCCCAGAGTCAAGTTTTTGCTTTGACTCAGCCACTCCCTTATAAGAAGAACTTAGGCTTTTGTATATATATATATACAGTATATAAATAAGCCAAAAAAGGATGAGTACAGGAGAGGATATTACAGGTTTCACCATTCCTAAGCCATTAATAAGGGAAATAAAACAAAAGAGTCCATTCTCTTGGTATCTACTTTCTTAAAAGCAAGACATTCAGGAGGAAAAATCAGAGCAATGGTTTGGAATAAGGAGGATTAGATGGGGAAAATAAAATACTGTACTGAGTAAAGAAGACAAAGAAAATATAAGATGCAGATCTCCATCACTCATTGCAATATACAGTACAGTATTACATAAACGCAAAAATAAGAAGAATCACACAATAATAAGGATTACTTAAGTATCTGGCTTCCTCTGTACAAAGCCGTGTGGGAAGGAAGAGGAAATCCTAAACCTTAAAACACAAATAACTCCACAATGGAAAAAAAAAAAACTAGCTGGCAGTTAGTGAAACAAAATTAACAACTCCCAAGATTTAAGGCCCAAAACCCCATTGATGCTCATAGAGCATATAAAATAATGGATATCATATGGTCTGTGTAGTAGAAACCATGCTACAGTTCACGGTCTCACTGACGATGCGTGTAACCAAACTCCCAGAACATTGATGCACATTCAGTTACTCAAGTCATAATATAGCCTAATATCCTCGGAAGCTCAAATTTAAACTGAACACTACACTCACCTAAGACAGGAAAATGAGTACAAAAAGCAACAATCAAACAATACGATAGTAGAAGAGAAACTGAGTACTAAGCTTGTGCTAAGCCACAACATACACTACAATGGCCTAAGTGAAGTACTCCTGGTATTGCTGATAGCACTAAGCACGGTTTGCAAATTATGGATTTAAAGGGCCTTTGTTAACACTGTCATCAAACTTTCACCCTATCCCCTGCATCCTTCTTTCCCACACCAAAACACCCTCATGTCCTCCCTCATCACATCCATAAGATGTTAATGGTTTGTATACACTATGTTAAAGTACTGTGTATACTCCACAGGCGTTTTGAGTCTCATATATGAGCAACCGCCATACACAAATTTCTTGACTCGGGAGGTGATGGACCTGTGTTAAACTCCACAACAGGGAGATAGGAAGGGCATCCACCCTTAATTTCCCAGCTTCAATCCAGCTTTGTCCACCTCCAAATGGGGACTAATAGTGATACATAAAATGAAAATAAAAATACATGTGACCATCTTAAGACAGATGAGGGAAATACATATTTAGAAAGACCACAATGATACGAGTTTCTCTTAGGGACTTATAGAATTCATACCATGTAAAACTTACAAACATATGCTACATATTATCTTAGTCTATCTAAAATGGCTGAAATTATATAAATGAAAAATATATAACTAATCCAAAATAATTCAACAATAAGAGAAGAGGTATAGCAGCTCATGAAGAAAAGATAAAAATTAAAAGTTTTATTGACAAGAAAATCTTGTAAATATAAGTTTACTTCTAACGTAATAATGACATGCAAATTTAAACACATACTCTGAGTGTATAAAATGCAAAGCAATATTTATCTTAAAACTTGAAATACTACAAAGCCACATATTCAGTATTCTTGGAAGTAATTATAAATTATAGACAAACATTAGGACATGAGGCAATTTAAATACACTGCAATAGTTACACGAAAATTTAGCTGTAAAATGTTCATAAAAACTCGGGATAGCATGGTATAATATTGCAGAAACAGATACACTTTTAATTGTCAGTAATAAAAAAAAAAGGCAGTACATGTACTATCAAGACTCACCCTGCGCTAGGTCCAAAACCACTGTCTGTTTAATATCGTTACAGGAATCAGTATTTTCTTGTATACAAGAGATATACCTAGTTCTTAGAATAACGCGGATAGGTTCTGAGAAGTACCGCGTATTGTAATTTTCGCGTAATGTAATGAGTCATTTTCCATAAGAAACAATGATAATGGGCATAGATACGTGTTCACAAACGTACATAGACACACTATACCAAAGATATAAGAGTAGTCAAACATATTTTATAAGTACATAACAGAGCAGAAAGACCTGTAGTTATTTATGTTAACATGCAAATAGTGTACAGTATAAAAGATATACAGATATACTGTACAGTAAACAAATTAATGCACTTTATTATGCGGTGGGCAACAGGCATACACTGGGACGTGCATGGTGGCGGTGATCACGAGGATGCAAACTTTTTGCCGCCTCCGTATCACCTGATGCACCCTCGCACGCTATTTCCCGGATGATATTATATCGCAAGTTTGTTTGCTGTTTGTTCTTAATTATTTTTTCCTTTCTTTTCATAATATCAGATCGCATGAAGCCGTAGAAGAGGAGGATGCGAGAGAACGAACCACTATCTGCAAACGTTTTGCCGCCTCCGTATCACCTGATGCACCTTCGCACGCTATTTCCCTGATGATATTATATCGCAAGATTGTTTGCTGTTTGTTCTTAATGGTTTTTTCTATTCTCTTCATAATATCCGATTGCATTAAGGGGTAGAAGAGGAGGATGCAGAGAGCGAACCTCTACCTGCAAATGTTTTGCCGCCTCCATATAAGCTGATGCACCTTCGCACGCTATCTCCCTGACGATGTTACGTCATAAGTTTGTTTGTGGTTTGTTCTTAATGCTTTTTTCAATTCTCTTCATAATATCCGATCACATTAAGAGGTAGAAGAGGAGGAGGATGCAGGAGAACGAACCTCTACCTGCAAACGTTTTGCCGCCTCCGTATCAGCTGATGCACCTTCGCACGCCATTTCCCTGACAATATTATGTCACAAGTTTGTTTGCTGTTTGCTCGTAATGCTTTTTTTCAATTCTCTTCATAATATCCAATTGCATTAAGCGGTAGAAGAGGAGGAGGATGCAGGAGAACGAACCTCTATCTGCAAACAATTTGCCGCCTCCATATCAGCTGATGCACCCTCGCACGCTACTTCCCTGCTGATATTATATCGCACATTTGTTTGCTGTTTGTTCTTAAATGCTTTTTTTTCAATTCTCTTCATAATATCTGATCGCATTAAGCGGTAGAAGAGGAGGAGGATGCAGGAGAACGAACCTCTACCCACAAATGTTTTACCACCTCCGTATCAGCTAATGCACCTTCACACACTATTTCCCTGACAATGTTATGTCACAAGTTTGTTTGCTGTCTTGTTCTTAATGCTTTTTTTCAATTCTCTTCATAATATCCGATCGCATTAAGCGGTAGAAGAGGAGGAGGATGCGGGAGAACGAACCTCTATCTGCAAACATTTTGCCGCCTCCATATCAGCTGATACACCCTCGCACGTTATTTCCCCGACAATATTATATCGCAAGTTTGTTTGCTGTTTGTTCTTAATGCTTTTTTTCCATTATCTTCATAATATCCCATTGCATAAAGCAGTAGAAGAGGAGGAGCATGGTGAAAAAGTGCCAGCGAGGCGGTCGATTATTTACTAAACTGAAAAATATTTCAAATATTTTTGCATGGGCGTTATTCGCAAATTTCGTATTTTTCTACTATTATTTTTTTAGGGGCGTTATTCCAATTTTGCGGATTATAAACATACATAGAAAGCGAACTAGGTGTACCTTCAAAACATCACCATGCAAAAGAATGCTGTATCTTAAAAACCTTCACAACATTATTATCCTGCATTTGAACACTGTATACTTATACCATTGGTACATTATCAGTCTGTAAAATAACTCGCTTATATAACTTCAAAGTATAATATCATGTAAAAGAATATGCTTCCTGCATACCTGTAGAACAATAATACCCTATGATAAAATATCCTTACATTTGCAGAGTATCAAGTTTTTGTAAAAAAAGAAGCTTCAGAAAATAAATATCCATTAAATTGCTTCCAAGATTCATTTTGCAAAGGATGTTAATATTCTGGAGGTGAAAATTACCCATTTTAACCTTCAAAGCAATCTTTTTTTCAGTGTGTTATAAACCTAAACTTCAAAATATTAATATCTAGTGTGAAACTACCTGTAATCCCTTCAGAACATTACCATTCTTTGAAATAATATGTTCATACATCAATAATATAATTATTGAATAAATAAATACACATATCCCTACAACACAACGTCATCCTGCAAAGGAAACTTCTTTGTTTATACCTTCAAAATATTATCCGGTAGCACATGATTTAAGCTTAGTTTCTGAATATTAATACTCCAGGAATAAATGTCTTTTACACCTACACAAATATTATTATCATGTATAAGAATATAATTATAGCATAAAATTATCCTCCTTTGAGAGAAAATTAGGTGAATATATATATTCCAAACATTACCTTCCTGGATTGAAATGGCTTATACAGTACTTTCAGAACATCAACATTCAGTCAGTATTTACAGAAAATTAATGTTCAGCAAAAAGATATACTGTACTTTAACTGTACATGTATATTCAAAATATTCTCATACAAAACACAAAGTTCATACTCTCAAAAGATTATCATCCTGTAAAAGAAAAGTATATACTTGGGAAACTACGGTATATATCCTGTGATATGCATAAGGATAACACTAAAATTAAGAACATAACATAAAAAACATTTTTTTTAATGCCATTTAGTTGCTTCTTTAGCATTTACTTATGCAAAATATTACGACCCATAAGAATCAATTCAGTAATCCACTTATCAAAATACAAGTAATTAAATGCCTAAAACTGTACAAAACCCTGATCTCTAAGACCTGGAAGAATCTCTGTGCTTCGCATTTTGTTACTTGAATTTGAGTTGTGTAATATCTGTTGATGATAGTCATGAGGTATATTATTAAAGAGATAATGAAGCAAACCAAGTTACAGAAAACAACATAACTGAATATGAAGATTAATCACATTTCAAAAGGCATAAAAGGAACAAAAAGCACTAAGTTTTCATCCTCCACCTGGCCTCACCAATGAAGTTCCTGTTGAGGCCCAGTAGATGGTGAAAATTTCAAGCACTTAATGTTTTCTTTAAACCATTCAAAGCCTGGAGGATAATCTTCGAATGTCTCTTCGCATCATGAAGACTACATATAAAACCTGCCCTGCAAGCTGTCAACAAACTTAACTACAACTCAGTAAGAATGGATTTATCTGGCATGCCTCAACAAAAAAAGTCTGTACTGTCCCCCTTGATATCTAACACACTACTGACTCCTTCAGGTACCTCAGCTGGCTAAAACAATGACTCCAGATGCCATATATTGATTCCTCTTCACTACAAATCGAGGGAATAGTGCACTAATTTGAAATTAGTTATGTCCCATATGCGGAACATTTGCCATTTACCACCAAGTGGAATGTCCCACAGATGTAAGCCACGCAGTTAAAGGCTTAAAAGCTCTTCCGCGATTTTCAATAACGTGATTTTGAACGAAAGCAGTTAGAAATTATAAAACAAATTTAAATATTTTTAATAGAAAAAATATATAGTAGAGGAATTCCTGTACTGTTTTCTCATATATATATATATATATATATATATATATATATATATATATATATATATATATATATATATATATATATATATATATATATATATATATATATATATATATATATATATATATATATATATATATATATATATATATATATATATATATATATATATTGCGCTACGTAAAGCATAAGTAATGTAGGCATGATTTCAAGTATATAAAAGGTTGGGAATAGGTTATAAGCAAAGTACTGACACTTTAATGACTTAAGCAACCAGTGGTGGAAAATTGGCTGCATGAGATGAGGAACAACTGTACAATACAGTACAGTGCTAATAATAATGTTAACATAAACATATAGTAGCTACTTAAAATGTAATAGTAAACTTGCCAGAATGGTAAATCTTATCATAAATGATACATTAATTAGGAATGTTCAAACCTGATCTTCATTTTTATGAACATTATCAAAATATGCATCAGTTAATATAGTCAAACTGATGTTGCGAGTCTGCAAAAGTTAGTTAACACAGCACAATGTAGAACGCTCCAATTTTTCACAAACGAATTTAGATCGTGTCAATATTTCATAAGATAATATCAAGATATCTTGAACACTAATACTAAAAAAGAAGCATAAACAGTTTTATTTGTCATAATTTTCTATTTCTGACTTGATTTACTCTGGTATAATAAAGGGAAACCATCGGTTGCTACATCATCATCATTATTACTGTCGCTGTTGGTATTGTGTTCTACCTTTACAAAATCAGCTATATCTACGCCACTGCCATTCTCATTGTCCGAGTTGCTTTCCTCCTTACCAACATCAGATTTTACATTGCTATGTGAACTGTCCGGCAACAAGCTCTTGTCTGACCTACCACTCACTGACAATTTTTTGGAAAGAAATGGTACAGAACAATTTTTACAAGCATAAGTACTACCTCTATCAGAAATAGATATTCTCTTAAATCCCTTTTTAGGCAACAACACATGACAAAAGTTGCAATCTTTTCTTTTCTTCTGGCTAACAGCAAAGTTTCGCCACTCTTTTTTTCTTCTGAAAGTTTTGTCACGTTGCTTGTGATCATGCTTACTGTGAGTAGCAGTATGCGATATCAATACTTTCAGCCTTTTAAAAGATTTCCCACAAACTTTGCACGTATGGAGGTTCTCTCTCTGGTGACTTCTTAAATGCAGTTTAAAGAGCACATGGCCAGAGAATGTTTTTTCACACATCTTGCATACATATGAATTACATAGATCATCTGCGTTTTCACTAAGGACGATATTATCTTCAGTACTACACTTTTCTGTATCTGGTTTGTTTCTTCCTTTTGGCAGTTTGCTAACTGCTTCCTCATGGGTGGTTGATTTCTTACAACAGGTTTTACATGTATAGACTGTATCTTCATTTTTGGTTGATACAGCTGTTGCCTTTAGGGGTATTAACTTCTTACACTTATTACATTTCCTTTCCAGCTCTTTTACAGCAGCTTTAGTTGTGAATGTATTTTTGGTTGTGTACCCCAGAAACTTTCTGGTATGGACAGCAGCATGTGCTCTGAAGCCTCTCTCACTAACAAATGTCTTTTGGCAAGCTTCACAAGAATAATGCCATTTTTCTCTGTAATGATCTAAATGTGCATCTAGGAGTATTTCATTTTTGAAGGTTCTTTTACATACATTACACATGATAGATTTTTTTGAACTACAAGGTTCATTGACAATTTCAGGTATGACCACAAATTTTTTGTCATGAGTAAATTCACTTGAGCATTTTTCACATGCATAGAGAGTTTTTTGCTCAGATGGTACGTATATTTTTTTACAGGCCTCTGTCACGGTTAATTGTTTTTGACACACGTTACAACTCTTCAGCTCATTATGGCTTAACAAATGGAGTTTCATACTACTTAGAAGCTTGAAAGGCTTACCACATATGTAACAAGGGTATTCGTCATTACTGTGAACTAACATGTGTAATTTCAAATTCATCTTTTTTGTAAACGACTTTTGGCAGGTGTCACACGAATAAGGACGCAACTTGCTGTGAATCTGAGAATGCAGTTCCAAAGATACTTTCTTGCTAAATGATCGATTACAGACTTTACAAGAATAATAATCTTTACCAAAATTAGATATGTCACCAACACTACCCTCATCCTTTTCATCAACTATTTCTTCACAGGTGTTTCTCCCTGCACTTGCAGATGAGCTTTCAATTTCAGTTTTACTTTCAGAGTTAACTACTGCATCACAATCACTATTTTCTTCAATAGGCTTTTCACTATCAGATGTTCTTTCACTGTCCTTCACTTTCCAACCTGCAGGAATATTTTCACAGCAAAACTTTGCTCCTGCATCAAACTTATTTTTTCCTTCAGTACTGTTCTTGGCTCCACTATGTTGTCTTTTTGAATGTCCAATCAAACCAGCACTTGAAGAGAAAACTTCAAAACATATTTTGCACTCGTAAGGCTTTTTCCCGGTATGACGATTAGAATGAGCATACAGGCTTGATTTGTGAGTGAACTGTGCATTGCATACGTTACAAATGTGAGGTTTTTCTCCTCTGTGAATGCGCATGTGTTTCTCTAAGTAATCCTTATCGGCGAATGATTTTTTACATACATCACATCTATATGGTTTTTCCCCACTGTGTGCCTGGTGATGTCTTTTTAACTTGTAATTGCTTGGAAATGCCATGTCGCAAATGGTGCACATGTATGATTTTCTGGGTTTATAAACTAATTTTTCCTTTTCAGAAGCTGTTTTCTGATCACACATATATTTGAGTTCATTGGTGTCCATTTTTTCCACACCTGGACCTAATGCTTCATCATTTTTCTTTTGAAGCAATTTTTCAGTTTGTGATTTGCCAGTCTTTTGTTTTCCTTCATTATGAACCTTGAGATGACTTTTTAATTGTATTATTCTCACGAAAGATTTTACACAAATATCACATTTATAAGGCTTATCGTCACTATGAATTAGGATGTGTTCTTTCAAATAGAATTTATAGGCAAAAGACTTGTTGCAAATTTTGCACTCGTACTGTTTCTCTCCACTATGAACTAAATAATGTCTCTTCCAATTTTCCTTCTGGTTGAAAGATTTAGAGCAAATATCACACTGGTAAGGCTTTTCACCACTATGGATAAGGGCATGGGTTTTTAAAGTTCCCTTCTGAGTAAAGGATTTATGACACACATCACATACGAATGGCTTGATACCAGAATGAGTTTGCCTGTGCGTGTACAGACTTCCCTGTTGACTAAATGACTTGTGACAAACGTCACACTTGAAGGGCTTTTCTCCCGTATGAACTATATGATGATTTTTCAGAGTCTCTTTCTTACCAAAGGATTTATTACATATGTTGCATTCAAATGACTGCTTCACTTTATGGACGAGAGAATGAGTTTTCAAAGCACCTTTTCCATAAAATGTTTCATGACAGATTTTGCATGTATTGGGTTTCTGAGTGTTTTGAGGCACAGAAGTTTCTACCCCTTTAGAATGTGCATCTGACCCATTCCTTGCATCGTTATTCCCACAACTAGAATTTGTCTTTTCCACATCTGATACTTCTTGTAAATTATTCATTATCTTATGATAAACTTCAGTGACAGGAATAACATTGCTCATATTTGATTTATCGGTGTGAGATGCCACAGTATTTCCATCGTGGTGAAAAGTCTCACACATATAATTATGCTTAAAAGGAGAACTTGATTTTTCAACACACATATTGTCATTTAAGTTATCTGTTTTATAGCATAAGTCAAGCGTAGGACGAATGCCGCACATTTCTGATGCTCGAATAATGCATATATCGGATTTACTCGATATAGGGGTCATGAAATGCTCTTGCGGTTGATAAGGTATGGTACAATTGTTCCTGATATAATTATCATCCATAGCAAAATTTGTTCTTTCTAGACATACCGATTGTTGTAAGTTATCCATTTTATTGTAAATCCCCATCTCAGGGCCTACACTACATACATCCGATGTATGTACAGCATGAGGAGCAAAATGTTCTAGATGGCTAGTGACCAGCATTCCATCACTACTCTCTGCAAAACCGCTTCTAGCACTGGAACAAGAATTTTCCATATCTAGTTTTTCACTGACGTTGTTCATTCTAAATATCTCATTACAGAAGTTTCATCAGTTCCGAGGGCTCAATACTAACAGCAGAATCATTTCCTCAAGCAGGAACTCTAATGCGATAGATGAGGATGTCACAAATAATTACAGTATTTCTTCGATATTTATCTGAAACATATGAATTATCAGATGAGAATATGAAAATCAGGAGAGTAACAAATATAACTTAAATATGTTTTGGGATGCTCTAATCTCATATTATACATGGATGAATACAGATACTATAATGAAACAGTTCTCCTATTGAATGGTGATATATCGCTGTTGTTGAGAGAAAATTATTAATCCGAAGGCAAAAGAGAAAAGAGACAAACTCTTGTAGCACATGTATGGTGAGCTCCATCATCATGAACTTAGTAGAGGAAGATATCATCCCCATATGAGACCTGAGAAGGGAAATGCGATGTGAAGTTGAAAATGACATCATTATCCAGAAAACAACTCCAAAGGGAAGAAAAGCATGCAATGAAAAGGGGAAGAACATAATATAATATTGCTTATGACATTATTAAAACAACTCCTACAGAAATGTAAAAAGGGAAAGAGAAGTGGGTGTCCCTGGAATGTGAAAATACAAAACATCCCTTATACAACTTACATTTTTTATGTGTGACACTGGAACAGGAATAGATAATTGCCCACATCGGGCCTGGGTGCCAAGAAATCATTAAAAAAAAAAAGTTAGCAGCTAAGGACAAGGTATAAATAAGAAACCGCTAACAATAAGAAAAGGACAGGTTGAAAAAAATAGTCAAAATAGTAAAACTTATAAATATGGCAGGATTAGCCCTGATATAACAACAGAATAGCTTTTTGAAAGAAGAAAGGTAATAAGAGTTGGGGAAGACAAGAGGCAGGATGACCAAGTATCCTACAAACCATTACAGATACAAATATGGAATTAAATAATAAACACTAAGGACAGAATAAAATGCAACTCAAAAAGGAAACCATACTACGAGTAGTACAGAATTAGACAAAGTATATATATATATATATATATATATATATATATATATATATATATATATATATATATATATATTATATATATATATATATTGTATCTTTTATTTTTTTCGTCCACTGGTTCTTGGGATCTCCTGCATCTGCTGGATAAATGCATTATGAATGAAAAAGAATCAATACCTCTGTAAACTAATGTAAAACAGTGTTATTACCTAAAAGTCAATACACATGAAAAAGTTTTTGTCAAATGTAAAATGAGTGGCTGGAATGGCTTTCACTAGTCTACATGCATGGCATGATAAAAAGATGACAATACCAGTGTTCACTGTTCAAACTAGTTGTGTCATATACAGAAAAGATATGATACACGTTTAACTGTGCGTTTAGTTAAAGAACCATGAATTTGGAAAAAATATCATTAAACGTTTACTTTAGCACCTCCATTGAGCTAAAAATGTACATTATGGTTTTCAAGGATTTCTGATACATTTTCAACATTTCTAAAAGGAACTGATGATGTCTGTAACAACCTCATCCCTTCCCTCACCCAAAACAATGAGGAGGGACAGTTGAAGCGGGGAACACCTGAAGGAAATGAATATCAGGAAAAGAAAATTACACCTAAAATTACTGGTAAACCATTACTTCCTAAAGCAGGGCATTTCCCCCACTTAACTAACCCAGCATAATATTATAACTGAAAGAGTCATGAAGTGATTTTCTTAACTGAAGGAAAAGCTGCTAAAAGTACACCTCTCTTTCTAGGGTACAGGTCCCAAAAGAACTGATTATTACTTCTATACAACACAGAAGCCATGTTAGAATAATGAAGAATAGGATTAAAGTTTGTGAATGTTTACTCTCACACTCCCAATTTGTGAAAGAATCTCATGAGATTTACGGTAATAATAAACAAGTATCTTAAAGTCTTATGAATTTTGATGCAAGTGCGAACCAACTGCTCTTGACTACAGACAGGCGCAAGGGCAGAGATGGCTAATAAGAGGGTATGTGCACTTCCAGTGGACATATGTAGTCTGAACATGTATACCCGTGAACTGTGGCTATAGACTTAAAAAAAAAATCTGGATATAAAAGTACCCCTATGCACTGCTGTGAATTACAGTTAGTTCCTATTCAAGAGGGGGTAGACACAGGCAGGTTGGAGCTGAGGAATTGAAGCTGGATGCCCTTCTTAATGCCCCATGGCAGGATCACACCCATATTAGTTGCTTCCCAACTCACTTGCTCTTCCAATGAGCTACAGCCAGCGGCCCCCTTGAAAGACTCTCCATGTATATGCCGTTTATTACAAATTTCTTATCTAGAGAGAAAAGAGAGTGAAATTTATTTTCCTGCATCCTAATAGGAAAAATCTCCCAAAAAATTATTAGATTGTGTTATATTTCATTAGGTTAGTTCAGCCTCAATTAATAAACGAGTTGTTATATGAATTATTTTTATTTCAATGCTTTGGATAATTTTTTCTTTGTTCTCTATTTTCATTTAACTTGTTAGGGGTGTATTAGTAACCATTTACCTAAAAGCGTCTAAATTGTGTGATATACTGCAAAAACAGAAGACATTTCAAGAAATCTCTGGAGCTGTTAAAAACTTAGGCAACTTTAACATTAAAAAGTTGAATCAAATCTTTAATCTTACACTCCAGGTAATAAATACTGTAATCTCGCAAGTTTTATCAATTAAGGATAGGTTAGGTTAGTTAGGCTAGTTCATCCCCAGTTAATAAAAAAATAAATAAAAAAACATGTAATTGAAATAAGTATTCTCTAGTAGCTTTCTGAAGCCGCGGTAGCTCAATGATGGAGTACAAGAGTCGAGGACTTATTAACGTCAGATCGAGCCCACTGCAGGGAATTACATATTCACCCCCATTCGTGTGGGGACTAATTGTGACATTTAAAATGGAGCTTCTTATTTTGTAGGTGATTTAGTCAAGCAGTGTTTGAGATATTTTTTGCAATAAGTAAATATTTACAGGAAAGAATTTCACGTTACAATTATGTGAAAACCTGTTGAGTGGAATCCTGCTAAAACTAATAAGTTTCCAAATCTCAGATTTAGATAAGCATATACCAAAGAAAGCTTTACATTGGAAGTAAAAGAAGAAATGTTTTACATAACAGAACTGTTTACTCTCATAAACAGTGAAATGAAACAACAAAAATGACTAAAAATCTATTAAGTTCTATTAATTCAATTCATCATTGGAAGTGGAATAGCCTTACCAAACCTAATCTATTTTGTCATGAGATTTGTCGTAACTGATGACAAGGAAATTACTTATATAACATTACGATGTATTGTTTTTACTACCACACCCGTCTCATCCTAACTATTTTATGCTGTTTAAGAAGGCATCGATCTCATAATTGTTTTACGTTTTCTGATCGAATGTCCCCTTCAAAATAGTCATTAATTACTCGTTTAAAGTAAGGTTAGGTAAATTTGTTAAGAATAATTATCAAAGGTACTGTAGCCCAGATGCGCTCAAAACACATCAAATGCCATAGAAAAAACATACATTTTACTTCCTAATGGTGACGGGTGAAATTGTAAAAATTTACCTAATCTTTTAAAATATATATATATATATATATATATATATATATATATATATATATATATATATATATATATATATATATATATATATATATATATATATATATATATATATATATACACACAACGGCCTCAATCCCGTTGTAAGTAGAGGGGTGGCATAGTCTAAGTGCACACATTCACCAAAAGCCAACTGATCCCAATCACTCGTTTTAGCTCTTTGGGGTTAATAGGTTATCACAATTCTCTACCCCAGTCACAATGCCTGGGTCATCCACGGGGCATGTGGCTAAAATTCTTCTGCCGTGCGCCCCTATAAATGTAAAATAAAAGGTGTCTAACTGTCTGCCTCCCGTAGTAACAGCTAAAGAACAATATATCTAGAAATTCCAAACTCATGTGAAGTGCCTTTATTAGGCATTCTTTATAGGATCAAGTAAAAAGTAACAACTCCCAGTACATAAAATAACCCCATAAATTGTTAGCTTAAGTTTTATTAGGTTAAGTTAAGCTAGATTAGATCAGGTAAATACCTAACCTAACTTACACTAAACTAACTAAATCTAACCTGACAATTTACGGAGTTATATGTACTGGGAGTTGTTATCTTTACTTGTTCCTCATTATAATGTTAACTGATAGTAATATTAAGCAGGAAATGCGCATGGCACAACAATCACAAAATGATATATGAAATTGGATTCATCAAAATGTCTTATTTTCGCAATTTGTGAAAATTATATTTTTGTGAAGCAGTTAAATAGTATTTCATTTTGTATAATTAATCTATATTAACCTAACATAGCCCCACAATTTATGGGGTTATTTAATGTACTGGGAGTAGCTATTTTCACTTGATCCACAGAATCGATCATTTTTTTTTATATTTATTTAAAGAAAAGACACGTGAAGTTTTGAGTATTTCCTAGTTCAGGCATTCCAAGTATCAAATCAAAAAATGGTAAACAAAGGGTGTAAATTGAGTAACAATTTAAATATGCCAACTGTAATGAGCAGTGGCCCTGTCCGATGATTTATTACCATAAGCATAGTAGTTTGTAAGCTTGAAGGTCCAAAATTTTATTTATTGATATAAGCAGGCACCTCTGTATATGGGAAACTTAAAGTGTGCTAAGTATAAAAAAGATATATAAGACATTACTCCCCCTTCTAATGGGGTGACAGTGTCAGAGCACCCATTCACTAAAATCTTGGCGATAGATAGTCTTAATGATTCTCCCAACTACATACTGCCTATGCAAAACACAGAATAAGTGGGCAAATACATTATATATATATATATATATATATATATATATATATATATATATATATATATATATATATATATATATATATATATATATATATATATATATATATATATATATATATATATATATATATATATATATATATATATATATATATATATATATATATATATATATCATATATATATATACCCCGATATCCGGAGATCTCGATATCTCTATAGAGACATATATATATAATTACTAATTCAAGGCGCTACCAACTACACACCACAGAAGGTTTAAAAGGAATCCAACCTTATAGCTTATATCATATCTGCTATACTTAGGAAGGAACGCATTCTATCTGAATGCCATTATGTTCACATTACAGATTCCCCAACCTCACTCGTGGCTTCATTTTCGCATTTGATTCAATTCCCAATCTCATTCGGGCTATACAATAACCAACTAAGCACATTACATATGTGCTTAATTGGTTATTGTATAGCCCGAATGAGATTGGGAATCGAATTAAATGCGAAAATGAAGCCACGAGTGAGGTTGGGGAATCTGTAATATGAACATAGTGGCATTCAAATAGAATGCGTTCATTCCTAAGTATAGCAGATATAAGCTATAAGGTTGGATTCCTTTTAAGCCTTCTGTGGTGTGTAGTTGGTAGCGCCTTGACTTAGTAATTATAAGTCCTAGGTTCGAGTCCCGGTCGGGGTAAAAAATGATTCATGTTTTCACATATGTAATGTGCTTAATTGGTTATCTATCTATCTATCTACCTTGGCTGTTTCCCTCTTTAATTGGGGGGTAGCCGACATCAAGAAAGGAAAACAAATAGGGGGATTACTTTGCTCTATGGGCAATGACGAGGGAGCTAGCGACCGTTCAGATGGCACTGCTGGAGTGCCACAGCCCATCCTCCCGGCTCTTCCACAACCTGTGTCGCTTCACAACTGCCAACTCCTCCTACTGCCCCTACCACAGGGCTACCTCTGTAAGATAAAGCCCCGTGGTAACAGCAGATGCCCATCAGAACTGCGTCACAATCGCTCACCACTCATTCCTATTCCTAGCACGCTCGCTTGCTTCCCTCACATCCATCCTCCTATCATTCAGGGCTCTCCTTACTCCATCCATCCATCCAAACCTAGGCCTCCCTCTAGCATTTCTCCCATCATCTCTCGCATTCATCACCTTTTTCAGCAGCCTTTCATCATCCATCCTTCCCACATGGCCAAACCATCTCAGAACATTCATATCTACTCTGGCTGCAATTTCTCTCCTCACGCCCGTTCTTGCTCTCACCACTTCATTCCTAACCCTATCCAATCGAGATACACCAATCATACTCCTCAGGCATTTCATCTCAAGCACATTTAGTTTCCGTCTCTCACTTGCTTCCGTACCCCATAGCTCTGATCCATACATCACAGTTGGCACAACCACTTTCTCATACAAAACTTTCTTAACATTCATTTCCAACCCTCTATTCTTCGTCACTCCTTTCAATGCACCCAACACTATACATCCTTCATTCACTCTGTGACACACATGTGCTTCCACTCCACCATTTGCAGCTATAGCCGAGCCTAAATACTCAAACTGATTAACCTCTTCAAGTGTCTCTCCATTCAACATAACATTCAATCCAGCGCCATCCTCATTTCTTGTACACCTCATAACCTTACTCTTTCCCACATTCACTCGCAACTTCCTTCTCTCACACACCATTCCAAATTCTGACACTAACTGACACAGCTTTTCCTCTGAATCTGCCACCACCACAGTATCATCTGCAAACAGCAACTGATTCAGCTCCCACTCGTTATCATCCCCGTCTACCATTCTCAAACCTCGACCACGCACTCGCTCATCCACCTCTCTTACAACTCCATCAATATACAAATTGAACAGCCATGGTGACATCACACATCGCTGTCTCAGTCCCACACTCACTGGAAACCACTCACTCAATTCATTCCCTACCCTAACACAAGCTCTACTGCTCTCATACAAACTCTTCACTGCATGCAACAATTTACCATTAATTCCATATAATCTCAAAACATTCCACATAGCCTCTCTATCAACTCCATCATATGCTTTCTCCAGATCCAAAAATGCAAAATACACATCCTTACCCTTTGCTAAATATTTCTCACATAACTGCCTAACTATAAAAATCTGATCTATACAGCCTCTACCTCTCCTAAAACCACTCTGCACTTCCGCGATCACATATTCTGTCTTATCCCTAATTCTATTAATCAGTATCCTACCATACACTTTTCCTACCACACTCAACAAACTTACACCCCTAAAATTACTGCATTCATACATATCTCCCTTACCTTTGTATAGGGGCATTATACAGGCAATCACCCATTCCACTGGCACCAATGAGAACATAAAGCATATATTAAACACTCTCACTAACCATTCCAATGCAGTCACACCCCCTTCTTTCAACATCTCCGCTCTCACACCATCCATTCCAGGTGCTTTACCTGCTTTCGCTTCATACAATGCCCTTTTCACCTCCTCTCTTGTAATCTCTCTCTCATTTTCATCTCTCATTACTGGCCCTTGAACCCCTCCCACTGCCACTATAGCTGCCTCTCTATCTTCCTCAACATTCAGCAAGCACTCAAAATATTCTGCCCATCTTTTCCTTGCATCGTTCCCCCTTAACATCTGTCCATTCACCTCTTTCACTGTCTCTTCCATCCTCGATCCACCCTTCCTTACTCTCTTCATTTCTTTCCAAAACTTCTTTTTATTCTCCTCATATGACCTACTAAAGTCCTGTCCCCACCTAACATTTGCCAACCTCTTCTCTTCCTCTACCTTCCGCTTACTTTCCACATTTTTCTCTCTATATCTTTCATACTTCTCCCTACTTTTACACTGCAGCCATTTCTCAA
>JAXCGZ010000195.1:30000-32500 GCA_037179515.1 Halocaridina rubra
TCCAGGACTACAATGACTACAAGTGTCTTCAGGATTACAATGATTACAAGTGTCACCAGGATTACAGTGATTACAAATGTCGCCAGCATGACTGAGATACCGTAAAAGTGTGTTCCTAATACCATTAAAATAAAGAAGTATAAAACCCACTCGCCCCTTGGATGACCCCATCAGGGTGGTGGGGAGGGGAATTGAGGCAGATTATATTCATATATCGTGACAAATCTAACAGTATATTGACTCTTGAATACTCAATTAGGTTTTCAAATGTGAGCGAATATATATATATATATATATATATATATATATATATATATATATATATATATATATATATATATATATATATATGTATGTATGTATGTATGTATGTATGTATGTATGTATGTATGTATTATTGTATGTATGTATGTATGTATGTATGTATGTATGCATGTATGTATATATATATATATATATATATATATATATATATATATATATATATATATATATATATATATATATACATATATATATGTATGTATGTATGTATGCATGCATGTATGTATGTATGCATGTATATATATATATATATATATATATATATATATATATATATATATATATATATATATATATATATATATATATATATATATATATATATATATATATATATATATATATATATATATATATATATATGTATGTATGTATATATATATATATGTATATGTATATATATATATATATATATATATATATATATATATTATTTTATTTTTATTTTTTTTCACAGGAGAAATTAAATTCTTAAAAAGCATTTCCTTTTGAAAATGTAATCTATGATAATGAATAATAACAATAAAACAAGAATGAGAATAACAACAGCAACAGTCAATAATAATAATAATAATAATAATAATAATAATAATAATAATAATAATAATAATAATAATAATAATAATAATAATAATAATAATAATAATATTAATAATAATAAAAATAATAATAATAATAATAATAATAATAATAATAATAATAATAATAATAATAATAATAATAATAATAATAATAATAATAATAATAATAATATTTCATATTTAAAGACAAGAACTACAAACTACCTACAAACGCAAAATAAAAAAAAAATATCTCGGAAAAAAGTAAAAAAAAAAAAAAAAATATATATATATATATATATATATATATATATATATATATATATATATATATATATATATATATATATATATATATATATATATATATATATATATATATGCGCAACTCCATCTTCAATTATCTTGGACTTCCGTGGCCGAAGACAAGCCCTTCCTCCATGTTTAAGTGGATCATGTCATTAGCGTCCAGTTTCCCCATCGTTCTGTTGTTGTGTCCATCATCGCTTGCCTTCGCTTTCCTTTCTTGTTCTCTTCACTTTAGCGACATGCACCGCTATGCTTTTTTCGTAGGGTGGGATCATTGCAGACGGCATGGCGGAACCAACAATCGTTAAGGTAAGTGATGTCATCTGTGCCGCAGATGTATCGGGCATTGTAATTGCAGCCGCAGTGACACGGGTCGTCACAAGTTTGTCCTTTATTTTTTGGGGGGAGAAAAGGGAAATGGCTGAATGCGTCAACAATTACAGCAAGATATTAAGATAATAATAATAGTAATAATAATAATAACAATAATAATAATAATAATAATAATAATAATAATAATAATAATAATAATAATAATAATAATAATAATAATAATAATAATAATAATAATAATAATTATAATCATAATAATAATAATAATTATAATCATAATTATAATAATAATAATAATAATATTACTACTACTACTGCTACTACTACTACTACTACTACTACTAATAATAATAATAATAATAATAATAATAATAATAATAATAATAATAATAATAATAATAATAATGATAATAAAAATCAAGAAAAAGACGAAGACGACTACCCCCTACAACGTTATTTAAGCTAAGTTTGGAGATAAAACAATATTCTCTGTAGTTCTAAATAAAATCTATCCTTCATATGAACCATATATCTTTGCACACAATCTACACTGACATGTGTAATGGAGAACATATGCACACACACTGCAGATGATGCAAAGATTGTGAAGAGAGTAGGAAACGAGAACATTGGTAAAGAACTTCAGGAAGATCTAAATAGTCTGCATGAGTGGTCAGAAAAGTGGCTAATGAAACTCAATACTTCAAAATGTAAGGTAATGAGAATGGGTACAAGTGCAAGAAGGCCCAAGCTTGACTACTCGGTGGATGGAGTACTACTTCAAGAGACAGAAAATGAGAGAGATCTAGGAGTAAACATACTGACAGATTTGTCTCCACAAATACATATAAATGGCATAGTAAGGGCAGCATATGCCTTCTTATGAAATATAAGGGTAGCCTTCAGGCACATGGACAAGGAAATGTTAAGAAATATTTATGTCACCTATGTGAGGCCAAAACTCGAATATGCAG
>JAXCGZ010000195.1:45000-47500 GCA_037179515.1 Halocaridina rubra
TCTCGCGATTCTCTTCTTTGTACCACATAATGTTATTGTTATGGCAGTTCGAGACTTTGTCTTTTAGTTTTTGTTATATAATTTTAGTAGGTATTTTGACATTGTGTAGATACTTCTGTTTATTTATATATGTATTATTATTATTATTATTATTATTATTAATATTATTATTATTATTATTATTATTATTATTATTATTATTATTATTATTATTATTATTATTATTATTATTATTATTATTATTTTTATTTATTTATTTTTTTTAAATAACAAGAGCTGGTGCTCAGATCAATCCCAGAATAAACACCGGATATACCTTAATCTTAGATGAAGCACCTGCGTTCAATCTCAGTCCATAATTAAGCACCTAGCAAAAAAATACATAAAGTCCTTTTAAATAGAATACATATGGTACGGTTAGGTTAGCTTAGCATAAGACAGATTGTCTAACGTGTGCCTCAATCCCACATGAGGCACCTGCCTTGTACCTCAATCTTAGATTAAGGAACTTAAAGTGATATCAGGTGCGTATTATGAACCTCATCCCGGCATTCTCCGAGAAAAAATATTGTTCTTGCTCATCAGCTCCACCTATGGATAAACCGTCTGGTTTCTTCGCCCTCTCAAGTTACTCTAAGCTCTTTTCGTCTATTTGCACCATTAATCCGTTTGAAATCTGCAGAAAGCCGGGTTTTTAATTTGATATTTCCGACGAAAACGAAGCTCCAAAATGTACCAAGAGGCTACCAAGTTTTGAAATCTGAGAATAATTTTGGGCTTTTGCAAACAGGCATTTCGGATGGAGACGAGGCGCCCAAAATGCCCATTTACGCCGTTTTCAATTCTGGGAATAATTTTGCGTTTTTTTAAACTGGTATTTTCGACAGGGACGTGGCTCACAGATACACTGATTTGAGATCTGGGAATAATTTTGCGTTTTTAAATTGAGTATTTCCGACTGAGGCGAGGCGCCAGAAAACGCCTTTACACCGTTTTGAAATATGGGAATGAATTTTTTTTTAAACTAATATTTCTAACGAAAACGAAGCGCCCAAATGCACCATTAGATCGTTTTTAAATTTGGGGATATGGTATTGCCAGGTAAGTAAGTCAATCATTCTCCTAGAGGAAATTTTTCCCAAAACCTTAAAAAAAATGCCTTACGTTTTTTGTTAATACAGGATTGAATTGTAATAAATACCTTACTAACATAAAAACTATACATATAAAACAACATTTAAAAAGAAATATGTAATACACGCTAAATTTGGGTACATATTTATATATATTGGGTAGGTTGAGTTTTGTTAGCTTGGTTAAATTAGTTCTCAATTGAAAAATTTACTATTTTATGTTACAATTAGTCCCCATCCGAATGGGGATGGACACAGACACGTTGGAGCTAAGGGATGATGGATGAAAATCCCTCCTAACCCCCGCGGTGAGATCGAAGCCGCTGCAGCTGGTTTCCTGATCTCGGGTGCTCTACCACTGAGCTGATGCGGTCCTCAGGTCTCACAGTTAAGAAATGAGTCAATAATTGAAACGATTGTTTTATAGCCCTTTTGGGACATGTTTTCAATGTGCTGCACATTTTATTTCATTCGTATGTGTGTGAAAAATAGTTATTAAGTTAAAAGGGAAAATGGATCACCCACAGAATAGGTACCTAATGTACCTCCGTTCTAGATGAAGCACCTACGTTAAAAATTTATAGTTCTGTTATCCTACCTAACCTAAGTTTATAAACTTTAGTTGTTATAGATTCCCGAGTTCAATTCAGTGCCAAATTATACACCTACCTTTTGCCTCATTCACAGATCAAGCACATAGCATGAACATCAGGTGCCTGTTCTGAGAATTATTCCAAAGATTTCCCACCAACAGCTTGAATTCCCCAAATTCAAGGGAAAAAATTCCAAAATTGCCAACTATTTATTCGAAAATCCTTGTCTTCAACACTATACCTACGACAGTAAGAACAATCATTAGCTTTTGGTACGGATCAGTTTCTTGCATTTTTTTTTCAACCTAACCCTAACAAAAACCCAAAATACTAACACGGGCTAATAATTTACTAACTAAAACGGGAAACGTTCCCTTAAAACTGACTAGTTTAGAAAGTGTGGTAAATTTATCCATCCCAAAAATAGCTAAAACTACCTGAAAACACTAATTTTAGTAGTCACCTCGTATCTTAACTATGAATAGAATTAACCTAATAACCTAACCTAACCAAACCTAGTTTAAATAATAAATTATCTTTTTCTATTTGGGGGTGTGGAAGTAAAGATTTACCAAAAGCAAATTTACGTTGTATACTACGTAACTGCAATTTAGGTCAAATAAGGTCATGCACATAGGCACTCCCCTAGGTTAGGTAAAGGTTTATAAGGCTTGTTGTGACACAATAGTTTATATGCACATGCATACCTATACATTAGTCTTCTCCCTTGCATAAGGGGGGCTGAGCCAAAGCACACGCATTCACCAGAGGACA
>JAXCGZ010000195.1:55000-75000 GCA_037179515.1 Halocaridina rubra
TCTGGGATTTCATTTTTTCACTCCCCCGCCGTCCTTGCTGCAGGCCCAGGTTTGTTACCATAAATTATCTCCATTTCCAAGATAGGCAAGACAAAGAGGAAGCGATCGATGCACCTTTCTAATCCTTCCAGCCTGGCTTTCTCGTCCCGCCCTCGGCCGATCTTGACTAAGACCACCACGCAGGAGACCTGCAACGTCACAGCGATTCTCTTCCGTACGGCAATCCACACGTACCTTCGAAGCAGACCTCGAAGCAGACCTCGGGATGAAAATTTGAACCTATGTCACTACTACAGTTGTAAGAAAGGTTCCCTATGACTTCAGGGTACCAACAATGGCCATACGTTGGTAATCGAGGCTATACTTTGCCTCCCCTGCAACTGCAAGTGATTGCAATCTCCATTCAATGAGCACTAGGGACTTGTCTGAGCGGACAAAATCTAAAGACTTTTAGAACTTGCAGGTCGGGGCTGCCTAGGAATAGGGTGGTAATGGAAGGTATGTGTCTACACAACTAGATTATTATTCCAAGATACTTAGGGCTTAGCAACTGCTACATAGCATTACTCTACTATAAATGTCAAAAAGAACAATCATTAAATGCTGAGAAAAGCCACTAAAGAAATATTCTTATTAGCGGTGGCTACAGTAACATCAAGTATGAATTCAGATAAAAGATACAAATCATCAGGTTACTGCTGATTACATTACAAAAATAATAATTAGCAACAGGCCATTGAGAGATAGCAACAATATCAGTCAACATAACAACATTACTAATAATCATGATCAAAATAAGAATAATAAAAAATAAAAATAAAAATACTAAATCAGAAATATCAATATATATACAATGGAGACTGGCATTCAGAAGTAAGAACAGAGTTCTATACTTATATTTCATAGTAATGCTCATTCTAACACAGTCTCTTTTACTATCTAAATTCCTGCCGTCATAATCTATGTATATATATAGAGCATAAGTGGCAACTCGCTGGCTCCACAATTTGTCAATGGGAGTTCTATCTATTCTCTAAACAGTTGCGACATGTGGCAAAAATATTTATGCAAATGGCGGTACTACCGATGTCTTATCAGTATTTATGCAATAACAGCATGCAACAATCTATCGACTGCAATAAAATGTAGGCACAATTATCGCCTAACTTCGCTGGAAAAAAAAACAAAAAAAGAATCAATGACGGCTACATTCTTGTAGTATCGGAAGGAGCCTCTGTTAGGCTCAGAGTCGAGTGAAAGGTAGGAGAGAGAGAGAGAGAGAGAGAGAGAGAGAGAGAGAGAGAGAGAGAGAGAGGCTGGGCGACCTTGAAATACGTTGCGGTTTCCACCCATGTGTCAGCTGAGACGGGCCTCCGTCCTTTAACTTGTACTGAAAATAAAAAAATCGTCGCAGAGTATTTCTAAAAATAAAATAATAAATAAACAAATGGAAGTGAACAAACGTTAGCAATGACTATCGATAGAGTCTTACGTTTATTGTCAGCGGCTATTCTCATTCCCTCATTAACAAAAACAAAAGCAAAAAGAACTTAGTGTACAACTGCAGAACTGTCGAAGCATAAATCCATTCCTTTCTGTTTAATATTGCTAAGGACTTTACTGTAACAGCATACACATCCTTGTCTGTAATGACAATTTCTCTCTATTCTTGCTATAAATCAGAGGGTTGAGTCGAAGCACACACACTCAGATGAAATTAAAGCAAAAGATTAAAATCATATGTGACAATATCTTTACTACTATCAACAAAAGTACAAATATCTTTTTCTTAACAACTTCTTAAAAAGGACTTAAGTGTCATTAATTTTAGCTTTAAAACTCAACATATAAATTCTGAGAATCTTAATTATCTCAATTAGCTCAATTATAATTTTATATTCATAACAGTAACAGTAATTAACAATAATTATTTCTAGATAATCTTTTCAAAACTCTTTAAGTAAGATTTTAAAGATTTCTTCAATACAAAAAGAACTATATAACAAAAACGGGTATCAACGAATATAAAAAGTCTATCTCTATGTATGCAATAATAAAAACAAAAAGTATATTTCATTAGCAACAGTAAAGAATGCATTTTGCTTAAGTTTCAAAATCTCGTAAGGAGTTGTACATGAACAATTCAAACAGAAAATATATATATTCTTTTACTATCTCGAATTTAACTTATTTAAATTACTAAACAACAGAATTTCCTTCAGAACGGGGGAAGTCCGCCATAAGACCGTTCTGTCTGTCCGCCCATACTTATGCACGGTGGTGTACTTTTATTTTTACCACCCCTTTTATTTCATTATTCTTTCTGCTCTTATCCTGCCCAAGGTTTGCCTTCAGGGCCCCGGCTGACTAGCTTTTACGGGGGTTTGCGGATATGGGTGCTGTTTTCTCCCCCGTTCTTTCGGTTTCTGGATCAACTTCTGCTCTCTCAAATACGGGAAACAGCTGTGTAACATTCTTGTTGTCATTTCGTGTCAGCTCTCACTCTTTCTTTATGACCAAGCTGAAATAATTTTGATAACACATTATCATGGCTAAAACTCGCAAAGTTTTATTTTATCAATCTAACATATCTCTTCAGACAAATAATGTATATACTGCAGCTAGCAAAGAAAATAAAGTATCATTCATAGATTCACGTCCTTTATCACGTAATATCTATCTTGGAACTCTCTCGGAAATCGAATAATAATCTCATTGGCGGAGTAGGGGACAAAACAAAAATAAAAGAAACTTGGCATCTCAACCATATCTGGGCAGGTGGAGAATCACTTTCTCAAAAATATCCCTCACTAGATATTGCAACAGCACATCACCTCCCATAAATATACTCTGATATGGCATGCAGAAGAACCTGGCGGAGCAGGGGAACGACCCTCGCAGAGACTCCCCAATCGTGCTTCCTAACGGTGCTTTCCGCGATTTCACCCCCTAGAGCAACCCCCCATTATACCCCCAGTCATTCATACTCATTCTCTGCCTCACTCGCTGCATCACTTACAAAACAATCATCCCCTTTCTGTAAAATTCCCTTTAATTTACAACGTTGGTTTCCCTTTCCCGATCTCTCTGAAGAAGAGTAAGGGTGAAATCTCGGTTGGGCCACACGGTCACAGACTGCCTCACCAGTCCTAGGTCCCATTCTAACGAACAAACAAACATTCTACTCCCTTGAAGCTACGTTTGGGTGACACTGAAAAACCTTCCCTATTCTAGGACAGCACAAATTCCTCTAATTTATTCTTACTTTCACCTGCATAGCGCAAAATTAAAAAAACTCATCTCTAAACAATATCACAAAATTTCTTATTCTTCAAATAAGCATGCCACACACGTATCGTAATGTTAATCTCTTCATCATAACAACATTAAAAAAAACAATCTATCATATATGTCTTTCTTTCGCTAAAACATTACTCCCGCGGAGAAAAAACAAACAAAAAAAAGAAAGAACCTTGAAAACAGGCGCAATCTTAACACTCAATTTCTTACGCTTTAAGAAATTAATATAACAATGATTTCACGTACATTAAATATCAAAGATCAGTACAATTACTACAGATTTATAATAACGAGGTTGGGAGATCGAATGGTCACTTCCGCATTCCTTTCTCGGAAATCACACGTGGTCTAGGAAAAACCTTAAAAACAGACTCAAGTATATTACTCACTATACTTCTTACGCTTAAGAAATTAATATACTGTAATAGTGATTGCTCGTATATTAAATTTTCAATTAAAATCAATACATTCGCGTTCTTAAAATTCAATTTAGGCATTAATACAAATAAATGGAGCACACTTCCAACGTAATTTCTTTACATTACTCAAATTATAACAAAAAACGGAGTTTATTACTGCTTATAGCTATTAGTACAAATTATCCATGTTAGTAATGGGTACAGAAATTCTACTTTTATCAACTTATTAGGCGCCACACCCCTCATAGGTGGGTTGGCTGAGTCAAAGCATAACTACAAGATAAAATGGCGGCGTCCACCAACCTCAATTTCTTTTAATAATTGTCCCATTACTCACTGGATACAGATCACAAGTACTTAGCTATTTTAAGGAGGTGGTCCTGAAGAACTTCATGGCAGAAGGCAAGGAAGGAGGGGGTTCTCCTTCTTCTCTCGAGTAAAATCGACGAATCGCCGTCTTCTTGGTCGGATCCGGCAACTTATATTTCTTGTAATGGGCATTTTCACTCAATGCTCCGGTCACACTTCGGCTTACTAAGAAATATCTTAGGAATAGTTCCTTAAAAGTTTCATTATATTTTCTGTTTGACCACTCGTCACTTCTCATCCGCAGACCCAAGTATTTCAGGAAGTCGGTCGCGGGAATAATGGACGGACATTCGAGGTCTTTTACATTTGCGCCATCGAGGTATAAAGATGAATTTTTGACTCGAGGCGTCTTTACAACCAGGGCACGGGGTGGGGGCTTGTCCTGCTGCGTTCCCTGTGTCACCACAGGGCTCGGAGCGGCAGGCTGTTCGTCGATGTTTGAGGCGCCGGTTTCTCTGTCGGCGTCGACCAAGTTCCTTCTCGACGGAGCGGCGTCGGCAGGAGTTTGTAGGTGCCGCACGTGCTCCTCCAGTTCGAGAATTCTCCGGTGTTTTGCCTCATCACTCATTTCTTGAATTGGGAGATGTTGGATTTCTGCTTTTGCCATTCTTATTTTCTTTTCTTCGCACTGGTTTCTTCTGTTATGAGAGTCTCTTCCTATGTTTTCCAGGCGTGATGATCCGTACTGCGCTGCCACCAAGTTGTCGTATGAATTTTGGACTTCCATTTGAATTCACACTTTGTAAGATGACTGGGTTATCTCACCGTTTGTCACCACTGACGTAATGTTAAATTACTATGTTATAATTATTAGTACCAGACGGGTACAAGGTAAGAATGGACAAGCAGTGATTCCTTTATCTTAATTTATTCTAGAGTACAACATATCTTCGACGCCTCAATGCCCCCACCCTATGATTATCACAATCTCTGATCTATTCGCGCCCCTGGCAAAGTTCTAACTAACTGTGTCTGCCCTGGGTGGTTCTTGAAATACCCCCGGGGCAGGGCGTGGCTTGACATCCAATCCTGCCAATGAACTCGAGTGACATCTAGTCCTGCAAATCAACGCCAGGTTTGAAGTGGAGTCTGCCCCTATTTTGGGGCGGAGCTGTTTCAACAAACCTATAGAACGGAAAAGTTCCAGGTCAGAGCATGGCTATTGGGTAACTCTCCAGGGCATGTACATATGTATGGGCCACATGTTTGTGTTTCTTGTTGTTCAGGAAATGGCTAACTTCCGGGCCTTTCATCCTCACCAGGTACTCGATGCCAGATGCTAAGTCTCATGGTTCCGGTCATATATCTCCTTGATACTTTCTACAAACATGGGCCGTACATGCAGGAAACAAGCCTCCCACATTTGTTCCAGGTGCCTAGCCATAAACCGCGGTGGTCCCAAAGGAAAGCAGGGTCTGCACCCAAAACTCAATAAAAGTGAGGGCATGTAATAAAACATCTGTGCCCTCGACCAACCGTTACAAGTTTCAGATTCTGGCTTCGGCGTACCAGAAGTCATACGACACATTAACTACCTCCTCGCTTAGCCAATTCCAATTATCAACTACTCTTACACTGAAAAAGTATTTCCTTACATCATGCAAACAAGTTTTCTTACGAAGCTTCAAACTATGACCTCTAGTTCTAGAGCCAGCCATATCAAAATATCGATCCCTATCCACTCTATCATAACCATGAAGGAATTTAAAGACTGTCACCATATCCCCCCTCACTCTTCTAGCTTCGAGTGATGGTAAGTCTAATTCCCTCAGCCTCTCATCATAACCGAGATTGCGTATTTCTGGCACCAGTTTCGTGGCATGTCTTTGAACTTTTTCAAGCTTAGCTATGTGCTTTTTCAAGTGCGGATTCCAAAAGGGGGCTGCATATTCGAGTTTTGGCCTCACATAGGTTACATAAATATTTCTGAACATTTCCTTGTCCATGTGCCTGAAGGCTACCCTTACATTTGATAAGAATGCATATGCTGCCCTTACTATGCCATTTATATGTATTTCTGGAGACAAATCTGCCAGTATGTTTACTCCTATATCTCTCTCATTTTCTGTCTCTTGAAGTTGTACTCCAGCCACAGAGTAGTCAAGCTTGGGCCTTCTTGCACTTGTACCCATTCTCATTACCTTACATTTTGAAGTATTGAATTTCATTAGCCACTTTTCTGACCACTCATGCAGATTATTTAGATCCTCCTGAAGTTCTCTACCATTGTTCTCGTTAATTTTACTTTCTTCACAATCTTTGCATCATCTGCAAACATATTCATGAATGAATTTACAGACTCTGGTAGGTCATTTACATATACAAGGAACAAAAGTGGCCCTAAAACGGAACCCTGTGGAACTCCACTACTAACTCTTCTCCATTCAGACACTGAGTGTCTTACTCTAACCCTCTGTTCCCTTCCTTCTAAGTAAGTTTTTATCCATTCCAAAACATTTCCACCTATTCTAGCCATTGATTGCAGCTTCCTAATAAGTCTCCCATGTGGAACAGTGTCAAACGCTTTCTGGAAGTCTAGGAATATGCAATCTGCCCAGCCCTCTCTTTCCTGTAAGATTTGGCTTACCTCATCATAAAATTCTAATAAGTTTGTTACTGTTGATCTACCTTCTCTGAAGCCATGTTGCCTCACTGACAAAAAGTTGAAGGATTCCAAGTGAAGAGAGATATGTTTCTTTAGTAGTTTCTCCATAACTTTGCAAACTATGCTGGTCAAGGAAACTGGTCTATAGTTCAGAGCCGTATTCCTCCTTCCCTTTTTGAAGATAGGTATTACATTTGCTTGTTTCCAGCATCTTGGAATCTCCCCTGACTCCAGTGACTCCTTAAATATGATACTTAGTGCCACTGATATTGTGTTTGCGCATTTTTTAAGCACATGAGGGGATATGTCATCAGGACCTGTAGCTTTATGAACATCTAAATCCATCAGCGCTTTGCATACCTCTGTGGCTGTAAGGTTGATGTTCTCTAATACCGGCCCTTGAGCTTCTATCACTGCAATCTGAGGGGTTGGGGTATTTTCTACTGTATGTACTGACTGAAACTCCTTGTTCAATTCTTTGCAGATCTCTTCATCCGTCTCAGTGATGCTTCCATCCGCTCTCTTTAGCCTTAAAACCTGTTCTGTTACCTTCAGTTTTCCTCTGATAAAGCTGTGGAAAAGCTTGTGTGTGTGTGTGTGTGTGTGTGTGTGTGTGTGTGTGTGTGTGTGTGTGTGTGTGTGTGTGTGTGTGTGAGTGTGTGTGTGTGTGTGTATATATATATATATATATATATATATATATATATATATATATATATATATATATATATATATATATATATATATATATATATACACGCAAATAAACGTAAATACATGTAAACACATAAATACATACAAACACATACATATACATATAAAAAATATGCACATACATACAGATATAGAGTCATATGAAAATAATAAAAATAACAAATAGGAGGCCCTATTTACATAAAATAAAAAATACATAAATAAATATGCATACACACAAATGCATATACTCACATACACATATAGAAATATATACATAGATATAAAAGGTTATACTCATATACACAAAATACATATGAACATACAAACATACATATAGATAAGAAAAAACTAAAGGAAAACTATAAATAGACACAACACGGCTGAACAAAGAGGCTGTTTAATTAAATGAAGGCGGTCTGTCGTGGGGAATTATCTTGGCCAGTGTATGCTTGAGAAGTATCTTGTCTACTGCATCAGGCACCCACTGGCCTTTAGACAAATTGAAATTTTTGGACCTTTCAATTGAAAAGCTTTTTAATTGTTCTTCTGTTTTGCTAGTTGTATCTCTTGCCATTGTACTTTGAGAAGGTGACCAGTTTAGGTCACGAAATTAATAAATACTTTATATATATATATATATATATATATATATATATATATATATATATATATATATATATATATATATATATATATATATATATATATATATATATATGTATATATATATATATATATATATATATATATATATATATATATATATATATATATATATATATATATATATATATATATTTCCGTTGTTTTATTTAATGGGCTTTTCCTACCACATTAGACTGTAAGTTAACAGGTCAGTGTTATTAATATATATATATATATATATATATATATATATATATATATATATATATATATATATATATATATATATATATATATATATATATGTATATATATATATATATATATATATATATATATATATATATATATATATATATATATGTATATATATATATATATATATATATATATATATATATATATATATATATATATATATATATATATATATATGTGTGTGTGTGTGTGTGTGTATATATATATATATATATATATATATATATATATATATATATATATATATATATATATATATATATATATATATATAATATATATATATATATATATATATATATATATATATATATATATATATATATATATATATATATATATATGTGTGTGTGTGATTACCTAATTGTGATTACCTAATTGTGTTTACGGGAAAGAGCCCAAAGCTCGTATCTTCCCGTCTCCTGATCGGTTCCATTTTTAGACTTAGTGATACTTATCATACCTGTCCTTAAAACTATGGATTGAGATAGCATTAACTACCTCCTCGCTTAGCGAATTCCAATTATCAACTACTCTTACACTGAAAAAGTATTTCCTTACATCCTGCAAACAAGTTTTCTTACGAAGCTTCAAACTATGACCTCTAGTTCTAGAGCCAGCCATATCGAAATATCGATCCCTATCCACTCTATCATAACCATGAAGGAATTTAAAGACTGTCACCATATCCCCCCTTCCTCTTCTAGCTTCGAGTGATGGCAAGTCTAATTCCCTCAGCCTCTCATCATAACCGAGATTGCGTATTTCTGGCACCAGTTTCGTGGCATGTCTTTGAACTTTTTCAAGCTTAGCTATGTGCTTTTTCAAGTGCGGATTCCAAAAGGGGGCTGCATATTCGAGTTTTGGCCTCACATAGGTTACATAAATATTTCTGAACATTTCCTTGTCCATGTGCCTGAAGGCTACCCTTACGTTTGATAAGAATGCATATGCTGCCCTTACTACGCCATTTATATGTATTTCTGGAGACAAATCTGCCAGTATGTTTACTCCTATATCTCTCTCATTTTCTGTCTCTTGAAGTTGTACTCCAGCCACAGAGTAGTCAAGCTTGGGCCTTCTTGCACTTGTACCCATTCTCATTACCTTACATTTTGAGGTATTGAATTTCATTAGCCACTTTTCTGACCACTCATGCAGATTATTTAGATCCTCCTGAAGTTCTCTACCATTGTTCTCGTTTTTTACTTTCTTCACAATCTTTGCATCATCTGCAAACATATTCATGAATGAATTTACAGACTCTGGTAGGTCATTTACATATACAAGGAACAAAAGTGGCCCTAAAACTGAACCCTGTGGAACTCCACTACTAACTCTTCTCCATTCAGACACTGAGTGTCTTACTCTAACCCTCTGTTCCCTTCCTTCTAAGTAAGTTTTTATCCATTCCAAGACATTTCCACCTATTCTAGCCATTGATTGCAGCTTCCTAATAAGTCTCCCATGTGGAACAGTGTCAAACGCTTTCTGGAAGTCTAGGAATATGCAATCTGCCCAGCCCTCTCTTTCCTGTAAGATTTGGCTTACCTCATCATAAAATTCTAATAAGTTTGTTACTGTTGATCTTCCTTCTCTGAAGCCATGTTGCCTCACTGACAAAAAGTTGAAGGATTCCAAGTGAAGAGAGATATGTTTCCTTAGTAGTTTCTCCATAAGTTTGCAAACTATGCTGGTCAAGGAAACTGGTCTATAGTTCAGAGCCGTATCCCTCCTTCCCTTTTTGAAGATAGGTATTACATTTGCTTGTTTCCAGCATCTTGGAATCTCCCCCGACTCCAGTGACTCCTTAAATATGATACTTAGTGCCACTGATATTGTGTTTGCGCATTTTTTAAGCACATGAGGGGATATGTCATCAGGACCTGTAGCTTTATGAACATCTAAATCCATCAGAGCTTTGCATACCTCTGTGGCTGTAAGGTTGATGTTCTCTAGTACCGGCCCTTGAGCTTCTATCACTGCAAACTGAGGGGGTGGGGTATTTTCTACTGTAAATACTGACTGAAACTCCTTGTTCAATTCTTTGCAGATCTCTTCGTCTGTCTCAGTGATGCTTCCATCCGCTCTTTTTAGCCTTAAAACCTGTTCTTTTACCTTCAGTTTTCCTCTGATAAAGCTGTGGAAAAGCTTGGGATTTTCTTTAGCCTTCCTGGTGATGTCCCTCTCATAATCTCTCTCTGCCTCTCTCCTTTTACTTAGGTAGTCATTTCTTGCTCTTTTGTAGGTCTGCCAGGCATTTATGTTTTTTCTCCTCCTATACCTTTTCCAGCATTTGTCTCTCCACTCCTTAGCTCTTTTACACCCATTATCGAACCATTTCTCTCTGGCATGAATTACACCTACTTTGGTGACAGGTATGCAGCAATCTACTATCTTCCCATATTTCTCACAAAAGATGTCATACATTTCTTGTACAGATTTGTTGTAAAATAAGGTTCTCCAGTCAATAACTGCAAAAAGCTCATTCATTTTGATGTAATCTCCTTTCGGATAGTTCCTCCTCATGTCCTCAGTGCCTCTACTCTCAGGAAGAATGTCTTCAATGATATACTCCATCAACAACACACAGTGGTCACTCCAATTGGTGGTTCATACTCAATATTTTCAATATCCAACACATTATCTGTGAACACCAGATCAAGTAGTGATGGCTCATCCCCACCCCTGGCTCTTGTTGGTTCCATTACATGTTGGTGTAGGAAATTCCCTTGTACGCAATCTTGGAATCTTGCCCCAAATGAGTCCTCACCACTGTGTGGGTCAAGATTTATCCAATCTATCTCTTTATGATTAAAGTCTCCCATAATCAAAATCCTACATTTTTTCTCCCGCGCCATGTTAACAACTGAGTTTATGACTTCAATCGTACCTATATGACTTTCCTCATAAATTTCAAGCCTATTTTGGTTCCTTGGTGGGTTGTATACAACAGTTATCATAATGCTCTCTGACCCAGTATTTATGCGAGCAACAAGAAATTCCCTGAACTCACTTTCTATAGCCAAGTTTATTTCTTCAACTTGAATCCTCTCACTTATGAGCAGTGCTATCCCTCCACCAGTCCTCTCAGATCTTTCGACCCTTAGTATTCTGAAGCCCTTAGGAAAAACTGTGACACTGTTTATGTCCTCACTCAACTTAGTCTCTGTAATTGCTACTATATCTGCCTTACTGTTGTGAATCCTATCTTTTAATTCTACTGCCTTACCAGCTAATCCATCAGCATTTGTGTATAACAATCTTAATGAGGCCCCATCCCCTGATCTTCTGTCATTATCTTCTTTATCTCCCCTTTGTCTGGAAGTATTCTGTAACGAAAATTTTTCTTCTCTTCTTCATTTCTTTCATCATTTAACCTTCTTGCCTCTTGCAACAAGTTTTTGATCTTTCCCATCTCTTCCTGTGTTCTGTATCGTCTAATGAACACTTCTTTGCATTCTTGAAGGTCTTTTAGACTTTTTTTTCTCAACAATATTTCCCTACATGTCTCCCCTCTCTCAAAGGTTACTTTTGTTGGTCTCGGCTTTCCTTCCCTCGAATATTTACCTAGTTGGTGTATGTTTACAATATCCTCAGGACCACATACTACTCCAAGCTTTCTTATCAGGTCTACAACGTTAGCTTTATTTTCTTCAAGTCTCCCCTGCCATGTTGGCTCCTGGGATTCACTTATGCCTGAGATTACCACTGTCTTCTCCTTATCAAGTGCCTGTCTGATGAGTGGGTTTGCCCTTTCCATCACAACGTCTTTCATTTTTTCGATTACTGTCTCTTTATAGTCAACTGTTTGTATGTTTTCCAGTGCCACCACCTTTACAGCCTCTTTTACTGCCACATTCCCCTTTAGTGCATCAGCAAAGGACGTTTTCATGGCATCATTTTCCATATTCAGCTCCTGGAACTCTTTTCTGAACTGTTCAATGTTTTCCTTAATCTGAACATTCCAAGCAGCAATCTCGTCTCTCTCAGAAGAGAGCAGTGAACTAACATCTAATTCCTTTAGGTTGTCATTTAGCTGTTTGTTTTTATCTTCTTGTTTAGAAATTCTAGATTCTAGTTGACTCTTTTCCCCTTCCAGCTTCTTTATTCTTTTTTCTAGTTCCTTTCTCTCCTGCCCTTGTGCTTTATTTGCTTCCTCCAAAGATCTTATTTGTTCTCTGAGTGTTTCATTCTCTTTCATTTCTCCATCCATATTCCGAATTTTATCATCAAGGCTTGTAACCATTTCCTCTAACTTCTTGATTCTCTGTTTAAGTCCCCTGATGACTACCCCTTCTCCCGACCCATGGGTGGGAGAGGTTTGGGACAGAGATGGCTTCATTTTTATGTTCTCCCTCTCACAGAATATAGAAGACGAGAAAGAGGAAAAAAAATAGAAAAGAGAAAAACTTCTAATTTACCTTCACACAGAATTTTTATATCTCCATATAAGCGCTATTTAGTGACTCAGTTTGTCTCCTTTCTGGTAATACACATCTTAACTTAAAAACTTGACCATGGTAATTTAAGTATAAAAAGAAAAAGAAAAACAAAAGTCAAACCTGAAGGAAAATTCGAATTTGTGTTCGAGGTGGCACCCACCTGTTTCTGTTATATATTCTTCCTAACTGATAAACTGACTTGCTAACCAAGATATGTTATCACGATATGTGTGTGTGTGTGTGTGTGTGTGTGTATATATATATATATATATATATATATATATATATATATATATATATATATATATATATATATATATATATATATATATATATATATATGGTATATATATATATATATATATATATATATATATATATATATATATATATATATATATATATATATATGGTATATATATATATATATATATATATATATATATATATATATATATATATATATATATATATATATATATATATATATATATATATATATATATATACATATATATATATATATATATATATATATATATATATATATATATATATATATATATATATATATATATATATATATATATATATATATATATACATGTATATATATATATATATATATATATATATATATATATATATATATATATATATATATATATATATATATATATATATATATATATATATATATATATATATATATATATATATATATATATATATTGTTTTATAAGTTTTGTTTCACTGATGGGTTTCCTTACTATTTAGTGCTGTATGCTAACAGTTTGTACTTATATATATATATATATATATATATATATATATATATATATATATATATATATATATATATATATATATATATATATATATATATATGGTAGGAAAAACTCATGAAATAAAACAACGAAAATATATATATATATATATATATATATATATATATATATATATATATATATATATATATATATATATATATATATATATATATACACTGTATGTTAACAGTTCAGTGTTATGAATATATATATATATATATATATATATATATATATATATATATATATATATATATATATATATATATATATATAGATAGATAGATAGATATAGGTATATATATATATATATATATATATATATATATATATATATATATATATATATATATATATATATATATATATATATATATATATATAAATATATATGTCCTAATTCTTAAGTTGGGGTAAAGAAGAGGTCCGTAATCTTAAGTTGATGGTTGTTGATAAAGGCCAAGCTCATATTCTAACCTAACCAAGCCAAGCGTTACCGCTGATAAAAGTCAGATCCCAATTCTCCATGATGTCTAATCAATCAGTAGATAATGTGAATACTGAATATTTTATTGATTATTATGGATCACAGAAAGTGCGTCCTTCGCCGACACAAGCAGCGTAAGCTAACGCGTGAGGGATGTAATTCTCTTCAACAACGCCTGTGAGGAGGTGGGCAAAAGGACCATTTACCCAGATACCAACATCTGTCCCATCGTGTTTTGAGCTTGTGAATGGTACGGCTGAGGCGAAGCTGAAGTCGATGTCACCTTTTCAAGTACAGAAAACGTATAAGGTCAATTATTAATTTTTTTTCGTTTTATGTCAATATTAAACTCCATTAAGGGGGTGAACACGGCCTGTGTGGAGCTGGGAAATTGATGCTGGATACCTTGCCTAACTCCTTCGATCACTGGTCTTTCACCTCCCGAATCGAATGCTCTAACTACTGCGCTGTGTCGGTCCCCAAGGTTAATGGTCTATATTTTTTTCTAATACAAACCCCTTGTGAAAATATAATCTTCCTCCTTGATCCTCTATATGCAATAATGTGCAATAGTGTACTCATTCAGAGTGCTGAGTTGAGAGAGCCTACCACATGGACAGCACCACTATACACGTTCTGATTTCTCATATAGCTACGGAGAGGAGACGCTCTATAAGCGACCTCTGGGAGGTGAACTTGAGACCTCCCAGGTGGGAAAAATGTGTAATTATATCCACTTGACTGCTGATGAGGGGTAATGTGAAGTCATTTTTCCAGGTAACGCTTTTATAGTTACATATTTATCAAAGTATCTAAAGACTCTGATGATCGGTTTTACGACACAGACTCCCTTTCCTACTAAGGACTAGGAGGGAGCCTTCTTGCAAAGGACTTTGCTTTTGGCAGATGAGATCTTTACCCTGAGTGAATGTTCTACCTAACCTCAGACGGGTGATATTATCTAATAAAACATGGAAAAAAAAAACGTAGTAGTTTAGCTATGGCAACAGTCGCCCGTTGCGATGCCACAGCTGAAGGCCCTGGATTTATATAGAACTGGCGAGGGCAGTTTGATGACCAGACTTCCTTTAATTACGGTTCCTTTTCCATACCTACATTTACACCGAATATTCTGGCTCATTCATTACACATCTCTTACCATCCCTTCACATCTGACCAGTCTCAACACTCCCCATGTCTATTTCTCTTTACTTTCTTATTTTCTGTGTGTCCGGGTTTGATGAGGGTAATTTTCTCTGCTCGTCCTGGTGTCACACTCATAAAAAAAGATGTACTTACTCATGTCTTCTTCGGTTGGTTCGTAACGATCTCCAGTTCCAGAAATTTTAAATCCGGGTCCGTTACCATATGTCAAAGTTGTGTATTTCATACCATCAACATCGCTGCTGCCAGCGATACCTGTAGCCAAGTAGAAATAAATGTTGTTGCTGTATTCTATACTTAGGGCAATTATGTCATTCATACCCCTATTAAGACCAGTGTTGCTAATATATTTTCAAGTGTTCCCTACAATAGATAGCCAACAAGCACTGTTTCATGTGTAACATCTGAGAGTGGACACAGACATGTCGTAAGCCTGGGGGATTTAGTAAGGATTCCCTTCATAATACCCCTCCCTTAAAGGCCCGCGGTAAGCTCGAACCCACGTTAGTCGCTTCCCAACTCGTGCGTTCTACCAATGAGCTACTGCAGCCCCTGAAAATTTAATATTTAGGCTGCATTTACACCAAGTGAACTGAGTCGATTCAATTCATGGAGAATCAACACGATTCATGATTCGTCTTGATTTGCCACACTGATATCAATGTTAACCGTTTACACCAAGCGAATCGAATCAGTTCAAATTATGCCGATTCGTTCGGTGTAAACGGTTACATTGAAATTAGTGTGACAAATCAAGACGAATCATGAATCGTGTTGATTCTTCATCAATTGAATCGATTCGATTCGCTTGGTGTAAATGCAGCCTTATTGGTCTCCATGTTAGGGACTCGAGGAAAAGTAGGATTTGCTTTAAAGGAATATTTCTGTTCCACTGGAGAGCGATTCCTACAGACAAACTAGAAATAACTTTACAGTAAAATGCACGAAGTAACATCATTTAGGGTCTTACTAGAATAAAATCACAATAGGTGTAAGTTTTAGGTTAGGTTGGGTTAAATTTGGTTAGGTACTACTATATCCTATATACAATATAGGAGGGGTCTATATGTTGACAAGTCTTGCATGTAATAGAAGATGAAGATGAAATAATTAGAGATTAAATTGAAGAGGTGAGTCTTACTAAAAATATCCGTCTGTCTTTGGGTACCGCTATTGATGTTCAAGGTGTGGCCATGATCAGCAGTGACCAAAATTATTGTGTCCTCGGGGTTAGTCAAAGACAAGGCCGTCTCAACAGCTGCCTCAAATTCCAGAGCCTCTGCCAGAGACTTACGAACCCAGTTGGCATGGTGAGCTTTATCGATTTTGCCACCTATGTTGAGTAATATAAGAGAGAATTACATATGATACATTGATATAGCAAATGATGATAGGTATAAAGGGCTAAGGGGACAGGATATGCGAGACAGGAAAAAAAAAAGGCAATCCCACATGGAATGCAATAAAACTGAAGACAGAGAATGAAGATTTGCTTATGTCCATTTGCCACTACTTATTAAAAATGTTTTTTTTTTATCATTTATGCTTAAGCTGAGCACAGATCCTATAGAGAATAACAAAGGAAAATAGAAATCTGGAAATAAAAAAGTATGTAATGGGGAAAACAAATCTGGGAAAGGTATCATATGCTACAAATCTCATGAGATGCCACAGAACAAAATAGACAACTGGTCACTTGTTGAAGATTTTGACAGTGAATAATAGTTCTTGAAAAAAAATATGAAAAGAAACAATATATAAACAATAAATAAATATATAAATAAATGAATAAATAAATAAATAAATAAATAAAGAGATAAATAAATAAATAAATAAATAAATAAATAAATACATAATATAGTAATTGAACTATAATAAATGAAAAGACAGCTTTTCCAATTTGCCAGCAGTATCCTCACCTTCTACCAAAAGAAAGAACCCATTACTGTCCTTCTGCAGAATCTGAATGGCGACTTGTGTCATTTCTGTCAATGAGGGGTCCATAGCAGTATCTCTCTCCAATACATAGTCCATGTGGCTTGCTGAGAAAAGTCCTGAGGAGAAAAAGGTGATTTTCTTAAGAGGTCTTGAAACATAAAGTTCATATCTGAAACCAGTAAAAGTAACTAACATCGGTCAAATGAAGCAGTATAAGACTTTCTAAGGATACCAAAAAAAAAAAGATGCACATGACTCTAATTTAGAGAAAGTTAGATGCTGTAATTAATCAATATAGATTGTAAGTATATAATTTTTTTTTTAGATATATACCCATTAAATAATCTGTATTTGCAACATCAACGGCTAGAAGATCGTCTCTGTTCCACACATATGATGAATTTACACCTTGTGATGCTTTGCTGGCTGACCACTCATCTATGAGATTCTTGCCATCCTTTCTGTTGCCAGGAGTACCAATCTCGGCATCCAGTACATCTTCAGGGACAAAGTGTGAACGTCCTCCACCCAATATGACCTAGTTATTGTCCAGATATAGAATACAAAACAATAATTACATATAATAAGAAAGGAAAACCCTGAAATTTAGAATACAAGAAAGAAAGAGCCACAAAATAAAATGTATAATTTTAAAGGATCTACATCTCCCTCTCTTCTCTAAAAAGAAAAAAAAATTATTACCTTAAAATTCATTCCAGGATCACTGAACACTAACTGCTCAGCAATATCATCGCATGTATCTGGATCATGACCATCATAAGCAACCTGCATATAAAGAACACGAATGAATGTTCCCTTTAATATGTAAGACATAAAAAATTTGGCAAAACAAATATTATGGGGAAAATTGGCGTGATAATTGTATAACTGATAAAGTTGATTAATCAAAGATCAGATAACATTCATTAATGTGAGATATTGTGCACATGTACCTAAACTACGATTATTTCCCTTACCTCTGCATCATCCTCCCAGTTCCTGTCTGCAACGTGAGCATAAGCACCTGCAGGTGTAGCATGAGTCACAGTTGTTGTGGTGACAATTCCAGCTGATTTTCCAGCATCCTGTTGCAATTAATGGAAATGACCATTCAGACAATCCTTAGCATCTCTGCTTTATCTTTGTTTCATTAAGTTACTTTAATATTCCCGATAGAGATAAGAAATAGCGTCTTTTCTACATAATTCTGATTTAAAGTTCAACCTTAAAGAGTGAACACTGTTAAAATTTGGTTCACAATATAAGCATATTGTTTGTTCAACAAGTTTTATGACACAAAAGTAAAATTGCGTCATGTAAAAAATGCAAACATTGCTACAGACATTGTCATAGATAAAATAATAGCTGATAACTAAGCTCAGTAAAACACGTATGTTATGCTGTTCCTGATCTAGCCCGAGAAATAGTAGTTATTCTTCCTTACCTGAAACCATTTTGCAATGGAGTTAACACGGAATGTCTCGTCCAGCTGAGCTGTACAATTATTTCTTGCAACATTGACGTCTACACCAATGACACCATTGTTGGTTTTGACCCCACATAAGAAAGCTGTTGCACTGGCTGCGCTGTCTGTCACTTGACTGTTCGTGCTGTAGGTCTATGGAATGACAGTAAATATTAGGTAAAAGCTTTGGCATCTTTCATATCCTCAGTTAACTTTAAAGAGAACCCACCATAACTTAGAAAATACACAAATGATGCAATCCAGTCTTGTTCCTAACAACTTCAGGTAAAACACCAATTGAATGTTTATGTTGTAACTTCACCAGGTAAGTTTAAATCATATATAAGGTATAATATTTCCTTTTATTTTTTCCTTTTGAATGTCCTGTGAGCTAACTAAAAGTAGGAAATTATGCATTACTTCAATGTAGCTAAAGATTATCGCAGTATCATGAATATCCATACAAAAAATCTAAAGAATGTGACCTAACTTAATAGTTTTTGTGTTATGACTCAAATTTAATTAATATCACAAGTAAACTTTTTCTGGCAATCTAGTAATGACCCTCAGGCTAAAAAGTATATTATCTATACAGTCTCTACATCATATACTCATCAAAGATTATTTTCTTTGTAAGTTATGAGAATTATTAATAGCAGAGATATACAGTACCTTACTTAAAGCTGAGAATGGAAAATCCTCAAAGGCAAGTCTCTCTCGCTCCCAGTTCCCGGTCTGACTGCCTTTAAATATCCTTGCTGCAGTGACCGTTGAGATAGACATTCCATCACCCAAGAAAAATATCACGTTCTTTGCCTGTTGGATCTTTGGGGTTACAGCCAGATGAGCTTCTAGTACAGCCTGGGCATCCGCATTCCAAAAATCCTTATCTAGTAAGAGACAGAGGGTATTACTAGGACAGTAACAAGATTGGAATTTGTTTTGCCTTTTCTTTGGCACACAAAGTGAGTTCTTAGGGACTTTGGAATGGATTCCAGGATATTATAAACAACTTATTTACAGATGTGGACTTTTGTGACTGTAATTTCTTACTTATTGAAATACAGATATCTGTTCTATAGGATATTTCTTAGCTACGTCTAAGAGACTACAGAGATCAACTAGATATTTCCATTGGCAAGGTACAAAGAAATTTGTAGTTTATTTTACCATAACCCACCCAAGCTGTCATTGGCAAGGATTTGGCAAAGCTAAGGCTGTATGCCCATTGGAGAGTAGCGAAGCTGAAGAATATGTGACCAAAGTAATAGAATCAGTAATAAAGCATAAAGAAAAAGAAGGAGAGATGGCTGTCAAGAGAAAGATGTATATAAAAAAGAGGAGAAAAAATATATCAGTGTCAATGTATATAACAGGAA
>JAXCGZ010000195.1:77500-82500 GCA_037179515.1 Halocaridina rubra
ATAGCCCAACATTCATCTCAAACCAATCACTCATGTCATTCCCAACTATCATGCATACTCTACTATTCATGTAAAAGCTCTTCACCGCATTCAACAAACTTCCACTTTTTCCATACAGTCGCAACACCCTCCACAACCCCTCTCTATCTACCCTGTCATACGCTTTCTCTAAATCCATTAAGGCCCAAAGAGTGTCCCTACCTTTCTAAAAGAACTTATGAACATAATAATAATAATATAATAATAATAATAATAATAATAATAATAATAATAATAATAATAATAATAATAATAATAATAATAATAATTGGTGATATGATCTTACCTCGACTTTCTCTGTCAACAGTGAGAGCATAGCCACGCCTGCAGATGGTCAAAATGGCTATCATCAATAGTTGAAAATTCATTGTTTTATTTATTCTCGTTTACCTGTAATGAAAATATTAATATAAATTTTCAAAAAGGAAGTTTTGTATTTACAGTATATCAGTGTTGAAAAATTAATAGATTTATAATATATATTTCCTTTTCTGGAACAAAGAGATGTTTTGGGTCAATGTTATAATAATGGTGATTGATGTGAGCAGTATATTAATGTGACAATGTTTGAGAGAGAGAGAGAGAGAGAGAGAGGAGAGAGAGAGAGAGAGAGAGAGAGAGAGAGAGAGAGAGAGAGAGAGAGAGAGAGAGAGAGAGAGAGAGAGAGAGAGAGAGAGAGAGTAGATTCTCATTTAGAACGCGGAGAATTTACACTATTTAATTGTTGTTTAATTACAAAATTAATCACGAATAGATAATAGGAACGACGGGTCGGTCGTTTCTGAAAATATCTTAATTAGAGAATGTTTAAGTTAAAGTAAAAGAAAAGAGAGAAACTACCACTACAACAAACAGAATACAATTGCAAAATATAATTGATTATTCATAAAAGAAAGTATATATATATATATATATATATATATATATATATATATATATATATATATATATATATATATATATATATATATATATATATATATATATATATATATATATATATATATATATATATATATATATATATATATATATATATATATATATATATATATATATATATATATATATATATATAAATTTTACGATTCGAACTCTTGAAGTACGGTCTATGTTGTTACGTCTCCGTTCAAGTCGTCCCAGTTATTATATACATTGAAATTCGGTCCCATGCTTATATAATCAAAATATATAAATATATCAACAAAGGTTCCCATGGCAAAGCGTGTAGCTGATAACATTTATATATTATTAATTTTTCAGGTGGGTGTCAGGGTATGTTCCACTACCAACTTTAAGTGTGTCACTGGTACCAGTGTGTAACATACATGTAAATTCATTTGTGTGTCATGCAGTTAACACGAGAGGTGCCATGGGATGTTTCGTTCTATCTAATCTGACAGACTCTTTCTCATATCAAATACGAGAGTTAATATGGAAGAAACCTTTCTTCTCTCATGATAATTTTGAATAAGTGTAATTGTCGGTTAAATTAGTGTACAAACATGTTAAATTACAAAAAGATTATGCTTTCATGTACTCATCACGTGGGTTCACAGATTTCTTCTTTTTCACATACTTATCGCGAAGTTCACAATAAAAAAAAAGGGATTCTTCTTCTTTAGAATTTGTTAGTGAAATTATATCACGAGTTCACTTGATTTATCTTCATAATATGGTTGTACATTAATGACTGTTATTTGTTTTTCACGTTGTTATCACGAAAGCTGTCATTATACAAGGTTATTTTTATCCAGTCTTACAACAGAAATTAATTATTTACCCTATTTTCACGTGAATATCTTAAAAGAAGATAACAATACTATTTTTCTCACCTCTGACACAGAATTTACACCATGGAACCCATTTACATTAATTATAAATAGATTTTACTTTTCATTTTTTAAGATTATGATGAAAAGTGAAAACCTTTATGGCGTAACAGATTATATATATATATATATATATATATATATATATATATATATATATATATATATATATATATATATATATATATATATATATATATATATATATATATATATATATATATATATATAAATATATATATATATATATATATATATATATACATACATACATGCATATATATATATATATATATATATATATATATATATATATATATATATATATATATATATATATATATATATATATATATGTATATATGTGTGTGTGTGTGTGTGTGTGTGTGTGTGTGTGTGTGTGTGTGTGTGTGTGTGTGTGTGTGTGTGTAATTACCTAATTGTAATTGCCCAATTGTGCTTAAGGGAAAGAGCCCGATCCTCGTAACTCCCCGTCAGTTCCGTTTTGTACATAGTTATTCTTATCATACAGATTGTCCTTAAAAGTATAGCTTGAGTTAGCATTAACTACCTCCTCGCTTTGCCAATTCCAATCATCAACTACTCTTACACTAAAAAAGTACTTCCTCACATCCTGCATAGAAGTTTTCTTACGAAGCTTCAAACTATGACCTCTAGTTCTAGTGCCAGCCATATGAAAATATCGATCCCTATCCACTATGACATAACCATGAAGGAAATTAATAACCGTCACCATATCCCCCCGCATTCTTCTAGCTTCGAGTAATGGTAAGTCTAATACCCTCAACCTCTCCTCATAACTGATTTTGTGTATTTCTGGCACAAGTTTCGAGGCATGTTCTTGAACTTTTCAAGTGTGGATTCCAAAAGGGGGGGATGCATAATCAAGCTTTGGCATTAAACAGGTTTCATATATATTTCTGAACATTTCCTTGTCCATGTGCTTAAAGGCTACCCTTGTAATTTGCTAAAAATATATATGTACGTGTGCATGTGTTCGTGCATGTGCGTGTGCGTGTATATATATATATATATATATATATATATATATATATATATATATATATATATATATATATATATATATATATATATATATATATATATATATACTTATCTATCTCTCTCTCTACTTATCTATCAATCTATCTTATCTATCTAGCTATCAATCTGTCTATCATCTATCTAACAGAATTCTCAATTTTATATGAAAATCAAGAGAAATAGCAGAGTATAGACTTTTCCTTGAGAATTATTTAATTTATTTTATGTGGGTCCACTTGAAACATACTGGTCTGGAAACTTGTGTGTGTGTGTGTGTGTGTGTGTGTGTGTGTGTGTGTGTGTGTGTGTGTGTGTGTGTGTGTGTGCGTTGCTGCTGTTGTGTGTGTGCTTGTTTGTTTGTGTGTGTGTGTGTGTGTGTGTGTGTGTGTGTGTGTGTGCGCCTGCGTATGAGTTTGTGTAGGTGTACGTGTGTGAGAGAAAGTTTCTATCTGAAATACTGGCCGTTAAAATATAGTCTTGGAAAACTGGATTCCATCCAATAGGTCTCTTTCATCCCTGTTTTATAGTTTGCATAAAGAGCAGCTTTTACCAATTGATTCTTTGCTACTGATGGGAGACTAATGCTATGTATACATAGGAGTGTATATATATATATATATATATATATATATATATATATATATGTGTGTGTGTGTGTGTGTGTGTGTGTGTGTGTGTGTGTGTGTGTGTGTGTGTGTGTGTGTGTGTGTGTGTGCGTATTAGGAAAATGTCCATTAAAGAAAACAACGAAAAAAAAAATTTAAGTACTTCAAATATTTTTTCGGTGTATTCTTTAATGGGTATTTAACTACCATATTAGACTGTATAGTAACAGTTATGTGTTATTAATACACACACACACACACACACACACACACACACACACACATATATATATATATATATATATATATATATATATATATATATATATATATTTATGTATATATATATATATATATATATATATATATATATATATATATATATATATATATATATATATATATATATATATATATAGAGAGAGAGAGAGAGAGAGAGAGAGAGGAGAGAGAGAGAGAGAGAGAGAGAGAGAGGAGAGAGAGAGAGAGAGAGAGGAGGACAAAACTTTTTATCTCCTGTTATATAGAAAAAAACAAAGTAAAGATGAAGAAAAAATCAATTATATTTTCATATGCATAAAAGCCCGCTCAGCGCCTTCCTTCTTCCACTCCTCTTTCTCCATGTCCTTAACTTTCCACAGAATACACCCACAAGGGCCACCTTTGTCCCAATCATTATAATGGATATTCCTTGTTTTGGGAGGCAAGAGAGAGAGAGAGAGAGAGAGAGAGAGAGAGAGAGAGAGAGAGAGAGAGAGAGAGAGAGAGAGAGGAGAGAGAGAGAGAGAGAGAGAGGAGAGATAGAGCAGGAGGATGAAAACAGCTATACACCCTTGAACAGAGAGAGAGAGAGAGAGAGAGAGAGAGAGAGAGAGAGAGAGAGAGAGAGAGAGAGAGAGAGAGAGAGAGAGAGAGAGAGAGAGAGAGAGAGAGGTAAGGAGGAACGGACAACGAGTAAAAAATGAGGTGGAAAAAGCTACTTAGTTTTAGATTTTTGAGATCGATAGAGCTCTGAGGCACAGCGTTGTAAACCAGGGTATAATGTTAGTTGAAGTTGGGTTTGGTTAAAGTCTGAAAGCATTTCTATGGTGTGATATAAATCGAATGTACGGAAATGGAAAAGAAAGAGGGAACAAATACAAATGACAGAGAGAGAGAGAGAGAGAGAGAGAGAGAGAGAGAGAGAGAGAGAGAGAGAGAGAGAGAGAGAGAGAGAGAGAGAGATTTACAATGCTTGGTGTTCACCCAGAAGGTAACATTAAAAGGAAATGAGGTAGGATTGAAGAAGAAGAAGAAGAAGAAGAAGAAGAAGAAGAGAAGAAGAAGAGAAGAAGAAGAAGGAGAGAGAGAGAGAGAGAGAGAGAGAGAGAGAGAGAGAGAGAGAGAGAGAGAGAGAGAGAGAGAGAGAGAGAGAGAGAGAGAGTTGCTACATTTGTGATATCGTTTTTATCTTTACAGT
>JAXCGZ010000195.1:90000-105000 GCA_037179515.1 Halocaridina rubra
ACCTCTAGTTCTAGAGCCAGCCATATCAAAATATCCATCCCTATCCACTCTATCATAACCATCAAGGAATTTAAAGACTCACCATATCCCCCCTCACTCTTCTAGCTTCCAGTGATGGTAAGTCTAATTCCCTCAGCCTCTCATCATAACTGAGATTGCGTATTTCTGGCACCAGTTTCGTGGCATGTCTTGGAACTTTTTCAAGCTTAGCTATGTGCTTTTTCAAGTGCGGATTCCAAAAGGGGGCTGCATATTCGAGTTTTGGCCTCACATAGGTTACATAAATATTTCTGAACATTACCTTGTCCATGTGCCTGAAGGCTACCCTTACATTTGATAAGAATGCATATGCTGCCCTTACTATGCCATTTATATGTATTTCTGGAGACAAATCTGCCAGTATGTTTACTCCTAGATCTCTCTCATTTTCTGTCTCTTGAAGTTGTACTCCAGCCACCGAGTAGTCAAGCTTGGGCCTTCTTGCACTTGTACCCATTCTCATTACCTTACATTTTGAAGTATTGAATTTCATTAGCCACTTTTCTGACCACTCATGCAGATTATTTAGATCCTCCTGAAGTTCTCTACCATTGTTCTCGTTTTTTACTTTCTTCACAATCTTTGCATCATCTGCAAACATATTCATGAATGAATTTACAGACTCTGGTAGGTCATTTACATATACAAGGAACAAAAGTGGCCCTAAAACTGAACCCTGTGGAACTCCACTACTAACTCTTCTCCATTCAGACACTGAGTGTCTTACTCTAACCCTCTGTTCCCTTCCTTCTAAGTAAGTTTTTATCCATTCCAAAACATTTCCACCCATTCTAGCCATTGATTGCAGCTTCCTAATAAGTCTCCCATGTGGAACAGTGTCAAACGCTTTCTGGAAGTCTAGGAATATGCAATCTGCCCAGCCCTCTCTTTACTGTAAGATTTGGCTTACCTCATCATAAAATTCTAATAAGTTTGTTACTGTTGATCTACCTTCTCTGAAGCCATGTTGCCTCACTGACAAAAAGTTGAAGGATTCCAAGTGAAGAGAGATATGTTTCCTTAGTAGTTTCTCCATAACTTTGCAAACTATGCTGGTCAAGGAAACAGGTCTATAGTTCAGAGCCGTATCCCTCCTTCCCTTTTTGAAGATAGGTATCACATTTGCTTGTTTCCAGCATCTTGGAATCTCCCCCGACTCCAGTGTATATATATATATATATATATATATATATATATATATATATATATATATATATATATATATATATATATATATATATATATATATGAAAGATTTTCTTGTTTGCTATATGAAACTAATCATATGCATATGTATAGTTTTTTTATGAACATATATATATATATATATATATATATATATATATATATATACATATATATATATATATATATATATATATATATATATATATATATATATATATATATATATATATATATATATATATATATATATATATATATATATATATATATATATATATATATATATATATATATATATATGAAAAATTTTCTTGTTTGCTATATGACACTAGTAGTATACTTATGTATAGTTGTCTTTTTTATGAACGTAACACCGGGACGGGCAAATAAAATTTGTCTCATCAAGCCAGGGCGCCAAGAAGACATTTAAAAAAGTAGTAGCTATAGGACAAGGAAGAAAAGAATGAATGAGAACATAGAAAAACAGATATGGGTAGTGCTGTGTCTTGTCAGATGTGACGGAGTAATGAGAGTAGATAGATAGATATATAGATGGATAGATGATGGATAGTACTGTGTCTTGTCAGATGTGAAGGAGTAATGAGAGTAGATAGATAGATAGATAGATAGATAGATAGATAGATAGAGAAAGAGAGAGAGAGAGAGAGAGAGAGAGAGAGAGAGAGAGAGAGAGAGAGAGAGAGAGAGAGAGAGAGAGAGAGAGAGAGAGTATTTTCAATACATTTTTTATTTCTATATCCAACGAAAATCGAGAGTAAAAAAAAAGTTTATGTTTTTCATCTCTTTGTCATTTTGCGGCAAGAGAAAAAAAAAAGAGCTACGTATTTTTGCTATTATTATTTTGAAATCACTGTTGTCTGTCAGTCAAAGTGACTGGGTTTTTTTATTATTAGCCCGATGGTTTTTTTTTTTCACATGCAAAAAGCCGGAGCGCTGTTTCATGTGTGGTTTTGAATTTCGCACTTTTTACTCAAGCTTTGAGTGTGTGTGTTTTTTCTTTTTCTTTATTAGTTTTTATTTTATAATACTGATGAAGCAATGAACACACTTATTGGGGTGTATTCTATCTTTTTTAATGCGCGCGCACACACACACTCACAAATACACACAAACACGCAAGAGCAAAGACGTACATGTTGGTTATGAAATGGAATTCCCAATGCAGAACACAATCAGTATTTTATGCTTTATTGCTGCAAGTATTATATATTAGCAAACCTGCCATGAAGACGGGGAATTACGACAATAAGTTTCTTACCGTTAATATAAGTTAGGCCATAGAAATAGAGAAACTTTTCATTTATATATATATATATATATATATATATATATATATATATATATATATATATATATATATATATATATATATATATATGTATATATGTATATATGTATATATAGATATATATATATATATATATATATATATAATATATATATATATATATATATATATATATATATATATATATATATATATATACATATATATATATATATATATATATATATATATATATATATATATATATATATATATATATATATATAGAGGGATAGATAGATAGATAGATAGATAAATGATAGATAGATAGATAGGATGGTAGATAGTCTTTTACTGGTGACTAGGGAGAAATTCCTGCCTTGTATATATACCCTGTTGCTCATTATTTCCTTGATGTAGTTTGCTGATTGGCTTGTTCCTATTGCTTTCAAAGTTTGAAACAGAGAAGCTATTTGTGTTGTTGACTGAATCCAGGCAAAATTCTACCGTGAGGCCATGGAAGTTGGAGCTACCTTCATTACTTGGAAGTGGATCGCCAACTAACTAGGATGAAGTGAATGTTGGGTTACTGACATTTGAAAGAGGGGAGATGACAACGTCCACATAATCTTTGGATCCAGTGCACCAGCAGAACTCTCCCAGGAAAGCAAAAACATCATCGCAGAATCATGCAGACAGCGATGAAGAAGCAATGCATATGTGCATATCCCTCAAGACAGCAGACTGTACGAGATGTGTAAGGTTTCCACGGTAAATATTGAAGGCACGATAAATATTATTACTTCAACCACCACAATGGATTACCACGTCGTTGCTGTGCGGTTGCTAAAGTACCTCAACGATCCTGAAGATGAAGTCAGTCAAAATTCAATCATGCATAACTGGCAGAGGGATAGGGGGAATACAAAGAGTGATTCAAACTTGGTGACCGAACGAGGAAAACAATCCTACTCCTGGTCCCATACCTCATGAGTATCACGATAAGAAATGCATTACTCTTTAATATTACGTTGTTTTTATACTGTCAACTAAAGGTTATGTACCACCCTGTATGCATACACAAGCGAGCAAGCGAACGCGCGCGCACACACACACACACACACACACACACACGTACATACATACATACATACATATATATATATATATATATATATATATATATATATATATATATATATATATATATATATATATATATATATATATATATATATATATATATCACTTTGTCGTAGTGATTTTGTACTATCCCATCTGAATTCACCACTTTGTAAGATGACTGGGTTATCTCACCGCTTGTTACCAAGTTGTCGTAAAGTTAATTACTATTACACCACGTGTCACCAGTTGTCGTGATGAATTCTTCTCACTACGTTAATATTAGTACCAGAAGGGTGCAAGGTAAGAATGGACAAGCAGTGGTTCCTTTATCTTAATTTATTCTAGAGTACAACACATTCGACGCCTCAATGCCCCCCCCCCTATGACTATCACAATCTATGATCTATTCGTGCCCCGGGCAAAGTTCTAACTAACTGTGTCTGCCCTGGGTGGTTCTTGAAATACCCCAGGGGCAGGGCGTGGCTTGACATCCCATCCTGCCAATGAACTCAAGTGACATCCAGTCCTGCAAATCAACGCCAGGTTCGAAGTGGAGTCCCTCCTATTTCGGGGAGGGGCTATTTCAACAAGCCTATAGAACGGAAAAGTTCCAGGTCAGAGCGTGGCTATTGGGCATCTCTCCAGGGCATGTACATACGTACGGGTCAAATGTTTGTGTTTCTTGTGGTTTAGGGAATGGCTAACTTCTTGGCCTTTCCCATCCCCTTCCAGTACTTGATGCCGGATGCTAAGTCCCATGGGTCCGGTCATATATCTCCTTGACACTTTCTACAAACATTGGCCGTACCGCAGAAAACAATTGGGAGAGTATTCTATTTCACCCTTGACTTCTAGCCTCTCACGTTTCTCTTCACGACTTGTGGTGTTATAAGGGACCGAGGGTCCCTTATCCTTTAGGCCTCTTGGGGGTGCATGGCACCAGCGGTTAGTTCCAGGTGCCTAGCCATAAATCTTGGTGGTCCCAAGGGAAAACATGGTCTGCACCCAAAACTCAATCCTACAACTTAACATGATCACTGGCAAAGAAAATATAAAAATACCTTAAGAAAATTGTAATATGAAGTAATTTATTACTTATGCAGCTCCTGTCAGCTCAGCAACCTCAAAAAATAAAGCAGTATATGTGTGAGGTTAACGAAGGACCAGCATCTTAAGCTACTAAACCTTCGATAAGAACACAAATAACCGTCCAGTACTTGTGGAGTTACGGCAGTGGTAGTCAGCCTTTCCCACTTCCTTCCCTCCTTCAGAAATTTTCAATGTGCTCGTGCCACACACCCTACTATTTTTTTTTCTAGCATCCCCAACAAATATGAAAAGAATATATTAGGCCTACCTCGTAATTAGCAAGCTAGATGCGTTGGTGCAGTTTCAGGTAGAGAGAGTGCCTGCCTGCCTGTCCGTGTCAGAGTTAGGAACTGGACCCGTGACCGTTAAGTATCCGAAGAAAAATAAAACCATGCCCCTTAAATCCTACCCATGGTACCAAGGTTAAGAACCTCTGAACTAGAAGAATAAATTATTTTTTTAGTCCGTAAAAAGTTCATAATGAAGTCATTCCATCTTTTCACTGGCTTAAAACGAACAAATTATAATATTACTTGTGAAAAATTTCTCCAAAGACAAGCCTTAAGAAAAGACTTCCGTAGATTAGTTCGGCTTTGCATAACAAACCTTCACCAGCTTCATATATACAGGAAGTAAATTGTTTTTATTTATCGTGGGGAAAACATGAACAGGTGAACGGGTCTATGTGTAGACAGACGAAGGAAAAAAGTGGCGCTGCTTTGACTATTTTTTTATTCCACCTTGTTTATTAGTTTAAACCATCAGATATTGTCAAATGACTTGTGAAGCATTACCTGTAAAATTCCAAGCAGATTTCAAAAGACTCATATCACAAATAACTTCGGCTTTCAATGACGGAGATCTCCACCAGATTCAGTTCTGCAGCGAGTAATTTCTTTTCTGGTACCCCCAAAAAGCAGTTCTCTTGTCATACACATAGCAAACTCTCGAACTTTCAAACAACTTGTTAGGTATTTCGCTCAGTTGGTTTAAGTCAAAACATGACAGTCAGGCACGAGAAACTGTTGTCTTGATGCCAGTTGCACCAGAACTTATGACCAGGAGAGGGCGTCAGAGTTAATGATCAGGCATTTCGTCACGGACTCCCTTTTCTATGAAGGGGTTGAACGGTGCTTCCTTAAGGATGATATTTATTTTAGCAGTGCGACTGCTACCCTGAGTGAACACCCTTTCTAACTTCAGACCATGGAGGGTCTCGATAAGAACGACCTAACAATTCAAAGTCACGCGACTTATCACCCGGCCACGGCGGCCACAGCGCGTAAGAGAGCCAAGCTGGATAGAAATTACATATATAAGAGAAGAGAGATTGTGACATGGCTCACAAACCAATTTCATGGGTCATTTGGTATTATGATTAAGCCCCTCGAAAGAGGGACAGGGTTATAACCTTAAAAAGAAAGAAAAAACTCTCCGACTCTAGACTTGTTTAATTTAACGCGTAAATGCATCACCTAGTCTTGATATATTTGTCGATGTCTTGATTATAGTGTGTTTATAGTCATTACGTCTGTTTGTTTTACATTAATATATGATGTTATAAATTTATTGAATCAAGTAAAGAAAACGACTCCCAGTATATTCAATAACCCAGCAAACTGTTAGATTAGGTTAAATTAGTATATGGTAGGTGAGACTTTAGCTTAAATCAACCTTACTTAACCTACCCTAAAAGTTTATGGGGTTACTTAATGTAAAAGGACAAATTTACCACAATATTTGTGTGTTTTACACAAAGTTCTAACCTGTGTTAAATGTTTTTGATGACTTCTCAGACATGTAGTGAATTTACATTGCTTACAGTGATTATATCTGCTTGGTGATCATGGCCGAATTTTACAGGAAACGCAGCAGTGTAAAGGCCTTAGCATACGCCGTCAGTGATTCTTAACCAGGGGCGCTCACACCCTTAGGGGGCGCGAGGCCGTTTCCTAAAGGGTGCGAGGATGCCTATGAATAATCAAAGCAAAATATATTTTTATATACGCGTTGTATTTTTCCTTAAGAAAAAAATTGCTTTAGCAGTGTTCTGAGTTCTAAACCTAATTTCCTAATGACGTGGCAAAGTTGCAACAGTCTCGAGTACAAGGTACATGTATGTGATTTGGATGGACGAGGAAGGGACGCGTATAGGACACGTAGGTGACACAGAGAGAGGGAGGTTATCATCACGTCTCAGACCACACCACCCACCCGCACCATCAACACGCAGTCTTCTGCTTGAGTGAGTTATGGTTTCCCTGTTTTAATAACTTTTTCTTATTGATACATATACAGTAGGGTGGAAGATTGGTACCGAGTAGCGCTCGGTACAAAGACACCAAGATTTGATGCCATCTTAGAAAAAAAAAAACAGCAACGAAGTCACTAGGTTTGCTGTGCAGTGCAGGCAAAATAATTTCATTTCATTTTCTTAATGTGTACTCTGGATTTTTGTCATGAAAAAAAAAATGTAAGCTATATGAATGAAGATTAAATAAAAATAAAACGTGGTTTTGTTATTAATACGCATCACATCAACTTTGTATTTTTATAATTTTTTTTGTATTTCAGCAATCGGGGGGGGGGGGGGTGCGAGAACTGACTGCTGATTCGAAAGGGGTGCATATACTGAAAAAGATTAAGAACCACTGTCATACGGGAACATTTTTTAGGCACCATCGTGACTTGCGACAGAATGTTCACCAACAAATCGTAGGAAGTATGTCACACAAGGCTCATAGTGTTGGACAGTAAAGTAGACGACCGTCGACCGTTCGAAGTCAGATTGTAAACAAAACCCAAAATCAAATCAAAGTTTCATGTGCATATTTTATTCATAAAGTACTAGTCTCCATGGCAAAATGGTAGCGTCTGCGACTCTGAGTCGGCAGGTTGAGGGTTCGCGCCCCGTCACGGACTGAGGTTAGTAAGGGCATACACTCAGGGTAACGATTACATCTGCCAAAACAAGTCCGAAGAAGGCAACCGTCCTAGCCCTTAGTAGAAAATGGAGCTCGTGACGTAAAACCGAATCCATCCAATCCATTTTATTTATGAAGTCGTGTTAATAATACATAATAAGCATAATTTAAATTGCTTTATAGTTCAGTGTTTACAAGATATCAAGATTACCACAATATCATTTAAGGTATCACAATACGAAAAAGTCATTAATTTTTCAAGCAATTTTATGTATCGAAAATGAACAGACCAAAAGTATCACACTAGACGAAAAAGGCGGCAATACAGTATCAGTGTTGCCATAAAACAGAAAACCAAAACAATGCACAGTTCGTTATGACAAAAAGAAGCAAAATTAAGGGATCAGTTTAGAACAAAAAAAAAATTATTAATAAATAAAGTGAAAATATATATATCAATTAATAAATAAATTAATATATAAATAAAGAAGACATATATCATACCATTACAACACTCCAAATAAAGAAAGAAAATACACTATGCCACTACAACTTCATGGTTTTATAATGGTATACCTTACTAATTAAATTACGATAAAGCGAATTTATACACTTCATGCAGAGTACTCATTAGAGACTTTCAACGACTGCTTTTCACTTGCACGATATATAGGAAGTTTTCGATAATTTCCGTCAAAATGTTGTCTGGTTTCGGGCAATATGTCGTTGCGCAACATGTTCACCGACAAATCGTAGGAATATGTGCCCTGTGATATGCTCTTTAGAATTTAAAAAAAAAAAAAAAAAAAAGGAATTTACAACGTTTACACTGTTTACTTCTACTCCTTGTTGTGGCCGATTTTCACGAGAGATGCAGCAGTGTAAAATAAAAAGAAGAGGAAAAACATTTCTTGTTATCGAATTCTCGAGTGTAAACAAACTAATCAAGATAGACTCCAAATATCCCTATTTATGTCTCAATTGCGAACATGCCTTTAGCGAATACGACGGTGATGTGAATAAATTTTACGGATTATGCAAAAAAGATAAAAATGAGAAGGGACAAAAATATTATTATTTTTTAAATGTTGATATGCTTGAATTGTCAAATCATTACTAATTCTAAAAATGTTTTTGAAATCATCTCATTGGTGGAGTGCTCTCTTTTTAATGTTTGTTTGAAATTATAATTTGGTACCAACTACAAAGCTAAAAAAGATGCAGGAAGGTAATGAGAGGAAAAAAAGAAGGACATATTTGATTTTCAAGAGATATAGTGTCAGTTCTTCCTAAGCTCATAAAATTTTATAATTTCTTATTTAATAATCATGCAATCTGCTTAGTAGCGTTTAGCTGGAGTTTTATTGGTGCTTAGCTATAATTTTACCTTAAATACAGAACAGTAATTAGAGGCAATAGTAACAACCGCCCGTTGCGATACTACAGCTGAAGGGTCTTGTAGACTTAAGACTGTCCGAGAAAGTTCGGAGATAAGTCTTCCTTCAATTACGGTTCTCTTTCTATGCCTACATCAACACCGAATATTCTTGGATATTTGTTACACTTGTCTTATTATCCCTTCACGTCTGACAAGTCACAATACTCCCCATCGTTTATCGATGAGGGTAAATTTATTTTAATTTTGTTTTTGGCCTGTCCTGGTGTCACAATAATTATAATAATAATAATAATAATAATAATAATAATAATAATAATAATAATAAAACTAGATATATGGATTCCATGATTTTTGCAATGATTCCCATTCGTAAACCCAGAAAAGTTCTCATTAGTTTTGAGCATCTACAGTTATAATATCAAATTGCTTTCTTTTATTATCATAATATCTAATTATTGTTAAATTCGGCTTTTTAAGTTACTAAGTTGTTAGGTCCACATAATGTGATGTGTAGGACTGGAAGTAACAGAAGTAAAGACCTGTCCAGATGTCCAGGTAAGTGATTTTTTTTATATATCTGGTAAATGTTTACTTTCACACCCCCAGTAGGAAAAAAAATTGCGTTGTCATAACATTTGGTTAGTTTAGTTTCATTAGTTCATTCCCAGTTAAGAAACGGGTTAGTAAGATAAAATTCATAAAAGTTATAATATTAAGATTAGGTTTTGTTAAGTTAGTTACAATAGTTCACCTCTATATTTATAAACCTCGTTAGTTATAGAATTTTATTTTTAGTGATGTTTACTTTCACACCAAAAAGAAAAAACTCATAAAGATTATCAAAATATTAGGTTAGGTTTGGTTAGGATAGTGACATTAGTTCACCCTTCAGTTAAGAAAAAGAGTTAGCAAATAAATTTTTAGTAATATTTACTTTTACACTCCTGTTAGAAAAAATTCATGAGTTTTTATAACATGGATAAGTTAGTTACATTAGTTCACCCTCCAGTTAAGGAACGAGTAAGTAATAGATATACTGTATACTATATTTAGTAATGATTACTTTCAAACCCCCAATAAGATAGAAAGACACCCACACCCCCAGTTGGAAAACACTCATGAATGTCATCATAATATTAGCTTTGGTTTGGTTAGGTTAATTACATTAGTGTATCACAAGTTAAGGAATGAGTTTGTAATTGAAATTTATTTTTCGTAATTTTTACACTCCCAACCCCAATTATAAAATACTTAGGATATTCCTGGTTAGGTTAGTTACACAAGTTCAGTCCCTGTTAAGAAATGAGTTAGTAATAGTAATTAGTTTTTTTAGGAATGTGTACATCACACCCCTGATAGAAAAGAATTGGGATTTAGCATTAGGTTTGATTAGGTTAGGTACATTAGTAAGTTCCTAGTCAAGGAAGGGATTAGTAATTAATTATTTTTAGTATTGTTCACTTTTACACCAATATTTAGAAAATATTCATTAATGTTTTCATAATATTAGATTAGATTTGGTTGGGATAATTACATTTGTTCCCCCAGTCAAGGAATATGTTGATAACTAAAAAAAAATTATTATTCTATTTTATATAAAGATGGAGGTGTAAAAATGAACATTTACAGTCTTTTTGTCTCTGTTTATTTATCCAACCACATTTTTGTTAAATTATAACAAGTTAATGCCATTTTCAAAGCTTTTGATTGGTCAGAGTTAAAATTTAGCTTTTTTTTTATGAAAATTAAAAGTGAACAATAAAGACCACTATTACTCAGTTACAACCGAGGGAAACTAACCTAATTAAGCTAACCAAACCTAATCTAATAGTATAATAAATTTTATGATTTTCTTATTAGGGGGTATTAAATGAAGTGACCTAACTCACTAACCTAACTAATCCTAACCTAATTTATTAATAGAATTTATTATATTTTTCCTCATTTGGAGCGCCAAGGTAAACCCACACAATTAGTTTTAATTTGTCATCTCATTTTTAAGTGAGGATTAACACCCAAGCAAATATACTAAAAAGACCAACCAAATATTATAATATATTTTACGTCTTTTGTTTTGTTTTTTCCTTCAGGGAACTTGGCACTAAACTTTTGACAAATGATAATTTATTGTCATGGTTTTTTCTTAGAAGGTGGTGAACTCACCTAACTAATCTAACCAACTCTATTCATATACAGTACTATAATATACATCATCATCATGGTATGCCTATCTGGGGGTGTAAAAGTAATCATCTACCTAACAATCATTTCATTTATGGACTTGTTTCATACATAGGAGCGAACTAACCTAACCAGTCTAACCAAACTTTATTCAGTATTATATATTTCATGTTTATTTTCTAACTAGATGTGTAAGTGCAAGCATTTACCAAACAGTAATTTAATTTATTAAATAGTATCTTAAGTAGGGATGAACTAACCTAACTCATCTGCCAAACCAAACTTTATATTAGAATTTTTTCCCTTTTTTGGGGGCGTGAAAGTAAATAGTTACCCAACAATATTTAAGTGTCGACTGGTTTTTAAAGTGAGAGCGATCTAACCTAACTAAACTTAATGAATAATTTTTATTATATTTTTTGTTCGAATAGGGGGTGTGAAAGTAAATTTTTACCAAGTAAACATATACAACAACAAAAATATGCATGAAGAAAATTTTGTTAAATTCTTTTGCTGTTGAATTAGAGCACAAAAAATTGGTTGTGATTACACGTTGACTGCTAATGGTATGTTGTTTATTAAGAAATTGGCAACGATGTGTGAAAGAGCTACATCATAGAGGAAATATCCAGCAACCTTTTTATATTTAATTACAATGTCGTTTTTCCTCTTCGTTTCCATTAATTTCGTTCACGATGATTAACGTTCAGAACGGAGAAAATTGCAATTAAATGTGATTAATGAGATTCTGGGGGTTCCCAAAAGCCCCTCTGACATCGATAAAGAGTTTTATTGGCTGAGAGAGAGAGAGAGAGAGAGAGAGAGAGAATTCTTGACATACAGGTGAAAGAAACCCTGATACACTAGAGAGAGAGAGAGAGAGAGAGAGAGAACGATTTCTTGATATACAGGTGAAAGAAATCCTGATATACTGAGAGAGAGAGAGAGAGAGAGAATGAATCCACTTACATGTTGCATTGGCATCACTCATAAATAAATGTCTAAATTAGACCGCTTTTTATTGTAATTCGTGTGTGAAGATTTGAGAAATTATCATCTCAACAAGAATTCGCCCACACTAACGAAGACACCCCCTCCACGAACTTTTATGAGTGACTATATATATATATATATATATATATATATATATATATATATATATATATATATATATATATATATATATATATATATATATAATCTTTTATTTTATTTTATTTTATTTTATTTTAATTTTTTTTATTTTTATTTTTTTTAATGAGTATGACACCAGAAAGGGCGAAGGAAATTGCCCTCATCGTTCCTGGGCACGAAGGAACATAAGCCAATGAGACACAGAGATGTGGTGACTTGTTAAATGTGAAAGAGTGATAAGAAGTGTGTAACGAATTCACATTAATATTCTGTGTAGATGTAGGCATAGAAAAGGATACGCAACTATAGGAAGACTTACCATAGAGACTGTCCAGGACAATCCTATATAAGTCTAAAAGATCTTCAGCACATATATATATATATATATATATATATATATATATATATATATATATATATATATATATATATATATATATATATATATATATTGTTTTTGAAACTAACGAAATTTATCCTCAAAATTCAATTATTATATTAAGAATCACGATAGCCTCTAACTTGTCTTGGAGGAATTACATAATCCAAATTTCTAGATTTGCATCCAAAAAAATTGGTGTTCTATTTCTTTTTCGTCACTACTTTTCCTCTTTGCAGTTACTTAAAATCTATAAAGGTCTTATCCGTCCCTGCTCAGAATCCTGTTTGCCCATCTGGGGTGCTTCTTCATATACTTATCTCCTTGATAGGGTTGAATCTAAGGCAGTCAGACTTATTAATGATCCTTCTCGTACTTATAATCTGGATTTTCTTTCTCTTTGCGTTCTTTCTCTTCGTCGTACGGTATCATCTCTATCTCATTTCTGTCGCTACTACTTCCATCGCTGCTCTGATGAATTGACGAGTTGCATCCATCCCTCACTGCAGAGGCTTTGTAACACTCGCCAAGCAGCTTCGTCTCACAGGTAATGAGTGGAGATTTGTAGCTCTCGGATTGGTCTGTGCAGCGAATACTTCTTCCCATCCACCTCCAGACTCCGGAACTCTCTTCCCCCTTCTGTCTTTCCTAATTCTTATAACTTATCTTCCTTCAAAAAAAAAAAAAAAAAAAAGATCTATCGTCATCTCAGGGCCTAATCCTCCCATAGCTCTAGAAGTCTAAATCCTCAGTACTTTGACTATTCTTTCAGCCTGTCCTTTTCCTATGGTGTATCATTACCTCATTTCTGTCTTGTCCTTAACCTTTTACTCTTTCTTCGTCTTAATATATATATATATATATATATATATATATATATATATATATATATATATATATATATATATATATATATATATATATATATATATATATATATATATATATTCTGATTAGTTAGTATTCTATACATATGCAATTTAGACAATACACATGCATATCTGATTAGGTTAGATTAGATTTTTTATTTCTTTATGAGTGTTACATCAGGACAGTCAAAGAATATCTCCCTCCTCTGGCAAGGGCACGAGGAAACTATAAAGCAATAAAGAAACAGATGGGGAGTGTTGTGACTTGTCAGATGTGAGGGAATAGTAAGAGATGTGTAACGAACATGAAAGAATATGCTAGATAGATGTAAGCATAGGAAAGATAACCGTAACTGTTAGTTACCTACACGCCAAAAGATTAGGCCATATTCTCCAAGAAAATAGTCTTGTAAAAGAGTAGTAACATTCTATCCTGGCGAAATTTTTCTAAAATATCAGTAATAATCTATGATGTTGTTGTTTGCCGTTGTGTTTCATTATGTACCCCCATTTGAATGGGGGTGGACACAGACAGGCTGGAGCAAGGGAACTGAGGCCAATAGAGCAGGAATAAATTCCTAACAACAATTTCACATTCCTTATCAATACACTCTTATCCTATACCAAAAATAAATACACAGAGTTACGTAACATTAGGCTGTTACATATAATAAAGGGAAATATCATCTGATTTATCTAAAGGAGATTTACAGTGTCACCAATCGTGTTGAGAAAATTTCTTGTTTTTTTGTTGTGATGCCAGTTGTTATCCGTTAATGCAAGAGAGCGATAAAATAAAAATGAAGAAGCAGATATCCTTCCATAGCTTTTGAATTATTATATCTCTAATATATTCTCTGGATATCTGCCTACAGCACCATACTTTATGATACTGTATTCAAGTTGAAATTGTCTGTGAAGAGAATATTACATGTGGTAGAATTCTAAAAATAGAAAAATAAATAAATAAAAAGTTTCGTTGAGATGGATCGCCAGTTCCAAGCAGAATGTTATTAGCTACTCTTCTCTTAGAAATGACATGTGTGTATATGTTTTTGTTTGAGTGTGTGTGTTTTGTGTGCACATGTACATATATACAGTACATATAGATACCATATGTATGTGTGTACATATACATATATACAGTACATATAGATGCCAATTGTTTATGTGTTGTGTGTGTGAGTACATATCCTTATATACAGTACATGTAGGTGCCTGACCCTAAATTTTATCATGAAAAAAAAAATGTCTCCTAGAAGAACCCGTTCCTGAAAGCAATAAGCTCTTGGACATTCATTCCATGGGATAAAGAAGACCTTCTGGATATAAAAACCTCTCAAATGTAGACATAATGTAGCCCGCGAGAAACATTTCCCGACCAT
>JAXCGZ010000195.1:107500-110000 GCA_037179515.1 Halocaridina rubra
TACTTATCATACCTGTCCTCAAAACTATAGATTGAGATACCATTAACTGCCTCTTCGCTTAGCCAATTCCAATTATCAACTACTATTACACTGAAAAAGTATTTCCTTACATCCTGCTAAGAAGTTTTCTTACCAAGCTTCAAACTATGACCTCTAGTTTAGAGCCAGCCATATCAAAATATCGATCCCTATCCACTCTATCATAACCATGAAGGAATTTAAAGACTGTCACCATATCCCCCCTCAATCTTCTAGCTTCGAGTGATGGTAAGTCTAATTCCCTCAGCCTCTCATCATAACTGAGATTGCGTATTTCTGGCACCAGTTTCGTGGCATGTCTTTGAACTTTTTCAAGCTTAGCTATGTGCTTTTTCAAGTGCGGATTCCAAAAGGGGGCTGCATATTCGAGTTTTGGCCTCACATAGGCTACATAAATATTTCTGAACATTTCCTTGTCCATGTGCCTGAAGGCTACCCTTACATTTGATAAGAATGCATATGCTGCCCTTACTATGCCATTTATGTGTATTTCTGGAGACAAATCTGCCAGTATGTTTGCTCCTAGATCTCTCTCATTTTCTGTCTCTTGAAGTTGTACTCCAGCCACCGAGTAGTCAAGCTTGGGCCTTCTTGCACTTGTACCCATTCTCATTACCTTACATTTTGAAGTATTGAATTTCATTAGCCACTTTTCTGACCACTCATGCAGACTATTTAGATCCTCCTGAAGTTCTCTACCATTGTTCTCGTTTTTTACTTTCTTCACAATCTTTGCATCATCTGCAAACATTTTCACGAATGAATTTACAGACTCTGGTAGATCATTTACATATACAAGGAACAAAAGTGGCCCTAAAACTGAACCCTGTGGAACCCCACTACTAACTCTTCTCTATTCAGACATTGAGTATCTTACTCTAACCCTCTGTTCCCTTCCTTCTAAGTAAGTTTTTATCCATTCCAAGGCATTTCCACCTATTCTAGCCATTGCTTGCAGCTTCCTAATAAGTCTCCCATGTGGAACAGTGTCAAACGCTTTCTGGAAGTCTAGGAATATGCAATCTGCCCAGCCCTCTCTTTCCTGTAAGATTCTGCTTACCTCATCATAAAATTCTAATAAGTTTGTTACTACTGTTGATCTACCTTCTCTGAAGCCATGTTGCCTCACTGACAAACAGTTGAAGGATTCCAAGTGAAGAGAGATATGTTTCCTTAGTAGTTTCTCCATAACTTTGCAAACTATGCTGGTCAAGGAAACTGGTCTATAGTTCAGAGCCGTATCCCTCCTTCCCTTTTTGAAGATAGGTATCACATTTGCTTGTTTCCAGCATCTTGGAATCTCCCCTGACTCCAGTGTCTTTTAAATATGATACTTAGTGCCACTGATATTGAGTTTGTGCATTTTTTAAGTACATGAGGGGATATGTCATCAGGACCTGTAGCTTTATGAACATCTAAATCCATCAGCGCGTTACATACCTCTGTGGCTGTAAGGTTGATGTTCTCTAATACTGGCTCTTGAGCTTCTATCTCTGCATTCTGAGGGGGTGGGGTATTTTCTACTGTAAATACTGACTGAAACTCCTTGTTCAATTCTTTGCAGATCTCTTCATCCGTCTCAGTGATGATTCCATCCGCTCTCTTTAGCCTTAAAACCTGTTCTTTTACCTTCAGTTTTCCTCTGATAAAGCTGTGGAAAAGCTTGGGATTTTCTTTAGCCTTCCTGGTGATGTTCCTCTCATAGTCTCTCTCTGCCTCTCTCCTTTTACTTAGGTAGTCATTTCTTGCTCTTTTGTAGGTTTGCCAGGCATTTATGTTTTCTCTCCTCCTATACCTTTTCCAGCATTTGTCTCTCCACTCCTTAGCTCTTTTACACTCATTATCGAACCATTTCTCTCTGGCATGAATTACACCTACTTTGGTGACAGGTATGCAGCAATCTACTATCTTCCCATATTTCTCACAAAAGATGTCATACATTTCTTGTACAGATTTGTTGTAAAATAAGGTTCTCCAGTCAATAACTGCAAAAAGCTCATTCATTTTGATGTAATCTCCTTTTGGATAGTTCCTCCTCATGTCCTCATTGCCTCTACTCTCAGGCAGAATATCTTCAATGATATACTCCATCAACAACACACAATGGTCACTCTTTCCAATTGGTGGTTCATACTCAATTTTTTCAATATCCAACACCTTATCTGTGAATACTAGATCAAGTAGTGATGGCTCATCCCCACCCCTGGCACTCGTTGGTTCCATTACATGTTGGTGTAGGAAAGTCCCTTGTACGCAATCTAGGAATCTTGCCCCGAATGAGTCCTCACCACTGTGTGGGTCAAGATTTATCCAATCTATCTCTTTATGATTAAAATCTCCCATAATCAAAATCCTACGTTTTTTTTCCCGTGCCATGTTAACAACTGAGTTTATGACTTCAGTAGTACCTATATGACTTTCCTCATAAACTTCTAGCCTATTCTGTTTCCTTGGTGGGTTA
>JAXCGZ010000196.1:0-32500 GCA_037179515.1 Halocaridina rubra
AAGCTGTAAGGTCTGATTCCTTTTAACCTTCTGTGTTGTAGTTGGTATCGCCTTGACTTAGTAATTATAAGTCCTAGGTTCAAGTTCCGGTTGGGGTAGAAAATGATTCATATTTTCACATATTTAATGTGCTTATTTGGTTATGGTTTTGTTCGAATGAGATTGGGAGTTGAATTAAATGCGAAAATGAAGGCACGAGTGAGGTTGGGGAATCTGTAATATGTACATAGTGGCATTCAGATAGAATGCGTTCATTCCTAAGTATAGCAGATATAAGCTATAAGGTCTGATTCCTTTTAACCTGCTGTGGTGTAGTTGGTAGCGCCTTGACTTAGTAATTATAAGTCTAGGTTCAAGTCCCAGTCGGGGTAGAAAGTAAGTCATATTTTCACATATGTAATGTGCTTATTTGGTTATTGTTTGGCCCCAATGAGTTTGGGAGTTGAATTAATTGCGAAAATGAAGTCACGAGTGAGGTTGGGAAGTCTGTAATATGAACATAGTGGCATTCAGATAGAATGCGTTCATTCCTAAGTATAGCAGATATAAGGTATAATGTCTGATTCCTATTAACCTCCTGTGGTGTAGTTGGTAGCGCCTTGACTTAGTAATTATAAGTCCTAGGTTCAAGTCCCGGTTGGAGTAGAAAATAATTTGTTTTCACATATGTAATGTGCTTATTTGGTTATTGTTGGGCCCGAATGAGATTGGGAGTTGAATTAAATGCGAAAATGAAGTCACAAGTGAGGTTGGGGAATCTGTAATTTGAACATAGTGTCATTCAGATAGAATGCGTTCATTCCTAAGTTTAGCATACATAAGGTATAAGGTCAGATTCCTTTTAACCTTCTGTGGTGTAGTTGGTAGTGCCTTGACTTAGTAATTATAAGTCCTAGGCTCAAGTCCCGGTTGGGGTAGAAAATAATTTATGTTTTCACATATTCATTGTGGTTATTTAGTTATAGTTGGGCCCGAATGAGATTGGGAGTTGATTTAAATGCGAAAATGAAGCCACGAATGAGGTTAGGGAATCTGTAATATGAACATAGTGGCATTAAGATAGAATGTGTTCATTCCTAAGTATAGCAGATATAAGCTATAAGGTCTGATTCCTTTTAACCACCTGTGGTGTACTTGGTAGCGCCTTGACTTAGTAATTATAAGTTCTAGGTTCAAGTCCCAGTTTGGGTAGAAAATGATTCATGTTTTCGCATATGTAATGTGCTTATTTGGTTATTGTTGGGCCCGAATAAGAATGGAAGTTTAATTAAATGTGAAAATGAAGCCACGAGTAAGGTTGGGGCATCTGAAATATGTACATAGAGGCATTCAGATTGAATGCGTTCATTCCTAAGTATAGCATATATAAGCTATAAGGTTTGATTCCTTTTTACCGTTTGTGGTGTAGTTAGTAGCGCCTTGAATTAGTAAGTATAAGTCCTAGTTGCAAGTCCCAGTCGGGGCACAAAATGATTCATGTTTTCACATACGTAATGTGCTTATTTGGTTATTGTTGGGCCCGAATGTGATTGGGAGTTGAATTAAATGCAAAAATGAAGTCACGAGTGAGGTTGGGGAATCTGTAATATGAACATAGTGGCATTCAGATAGAATGCGTTCATTCCTATGTATAGCAGATATAAGGTATAAAGTCTGATTCTTTTTAACCTTCTGTGGTGTAGTTAGTAGCGCCTTGACTTAGTAATTGTAAATCCTAGGTTCAAGTCCCGGTTAGGGTAGAAAATTATTCATGTTTTCACATGTGTATGGTGCTTATTTGGTCTTATATATATATATATATATATATATATATATATATATATATATATATATATATATATATATATATATATATATATATGTTTGTGTGAATGTGTGTGATTACCTAATTGTGTTTACGGGAAAGAGCCCAAAGCCCGTATCTTCCCGTCTCCTCATCGGTTCCATTTTCTACTTAGTGATACTTATCATACCTGTCCTTGAAACTATTGATTGAAATAGCATTAACTACCTCTTTGCTTAGCCAATTCCAATTATCAACTACTCTTACACTGAAAAGGTATTTCCTTATATCCTGCAAACAAGTTTTCTTACGAAGCTTCAAACTATGACCTCGAGTTTTAGAACCAACCATACCAAAATATCGATCCCTATCCACTCTATCATAACCATGAAGGAATTTAAAGACTGTCACCATATCCCCCCTCAATCTTCTAGCTTCGAGTGATGGTAAGTCTAATTCCCTCAGCCTCTCATCATAACTTAGATTACATATTTCTGGCATTAGTTTCATGGCATGACTTTGAAATTTTTCAAGCTTAGCTATATGCTTTTTCAAGTGCGTATTCCAAAAGGGGGCTGCATATTCGAATTTTGGCCTCACATAGGTTACATAAATATTTCTGAACATTTCCTTGTCCATGTGCCTGAAGGCTACCCTTACTTTTCATAAAAAGGCATATGCTGCCCTTACTATGCCATTTATATATATATATATATATATATATATATATATATATATATATATATATATATATATATATATATATATATATATATATATATGTGTGTGTGTGTGTGTGTGTGTGTGTGTGTGTGTGTGTGTGTGTGTGTGTGTGTGTGTGTGTGTGTGTGTGATTACCTAATTGTGATTACCTAATTGTGTTTACGGGAAAGAGCCCAAAGCTCGCATCTTCTCGTATCCTCATCGGTTCCATTTTATTCTTAGTGATACTTATCATAACTGTCCTTAAAACTATAGATTGATATAGCATTAACTACCTCCTCGCTTAGCCAATTCCAATTATCAACTACTCTTACACTGAAAAAGTATTTTCTTACATCCTGCAAAGAAGTTTTCTTACGAAGCTTCAAACTATGACCTCTAGTTCTAGAGCCAACCATGTCAAAATATCGATCCCTATCCACTCTATCATAACCATGAAGGAATTTAAAGACTGTCACCATATCCCCCCTCACTCTTCTAGCTTCGAGTGATGGTAAGTCTAATTCCCTCAGCCTCTCATCATAACTGAGATTGCGTATTTCTGGCACCAGTTTCGTGGCATGTCTTTGAACTTTTTCAAGCTTAGATATGTGCTTTTTCAAGTGCGGATCCCAAAAGGGGACTGCATATTCGAGTTTTGGCCTCACATAGGTTACATAAATATTTCTGAACATTTCCTTGTCCATGTGCCTGAAGGCTACCCTTACATTTGATAAGAATGCATATGCTGCCCTTACTATGCCATTTATATGTATTTCTGGAGACAAATCTGCCAGTATGTTTACTCCTAGATCTCTCTCATTTTCTGTCTCTTGAAGTTGTACTCCAACCACCGAGTAGTCAAGGTTGGGCCTTCTTGCACTTCTACCCATTCTTATTACCTTACATTTTGAAGTATTGAATTTCATTAGCCACTTTTCTGACCACTCATGCAGATTATTTAGATCCTCCAGAAGTTCTCTACCATTGTTTTCGTTTTTTACTTTCTTCACAATCTTTGCATCATCTGCAAACATATTCATGAATGAATTTACAGACTCTGGTAGGTCATTTACATATACAAGGAACAAAAGTGGCCCTAAAACTGAACCCTGTGGAACTCCACTACTAACTCTTCTCCATTCAGACACTGAGTGTCTTACTCTAACCCTCTGTTCCCTTCCTTCTAAGTAAGTTTTTATCCATTCCAAAACATTTCCACCTATTGTAGCCATTGATTGCAGCTTCCTAATAAGTCTCCCATATGGAACAGTGTCAAACGCTTTCTGGAAGTCTAGGAATATGCAATCTGCCCAGCCCTATCTTTCCTGTAAGACTTGGCTTACCTCATCATAAAATTCTAATAAGTTTGTTACTGTTAATCTACCTTCTCTGAAGCCATGTTGCCTCACTGACAAAAAGTTGAAGGATTCCAAGTGAAGAGAGATATGTTTCCTTAGTAGTTTCTCCATAACTTTGCAAACTATGCTGGTCAAGGAAACTGGTCTATAGTTCAGAGCCGTATCCCTCCTTCCCTTTTTGAAGATAGGTATCACATTTGCTTGTTTCCAGCATCTTGGAATCTCCCCTGACTCCAGTGGCTTTTTAAATATGATACTTAGTGCCAGTGATATTGAGTTTGCGCATTTTTGAAGCACATGAGGGGATATGTCATCAGGACCTGTAGGTTTATGAACATCTAAATCCATCAGCGCTTTGCATACCTCTGTGGCTGTAAGGTTGATGTTCTCTAATACCGGCCCTTGAGCTTCTATCACTGCAATCTGAGGGGGTGGGGTATTTTCTACTGTAAATACTGACTGAAACTCCTTGTTCAATTCTTTGCAGATATCTTCATCCGTCTCAGTGATGCTTCCATCCTCTCTCTTTAGCCTTAAAACCTGTTCTTTTACCTTCAGTTTTCCTCTGATACAGCTGTGGAAAAGCTTGGGATTTTCTTTAGCCTTCCTGGTAATGTCCATCTCATAGTCTCTCTCTGCCTCTCTCCTTTTACTTAGGTAGTCATTTCTTGCTCTTTTGTAGGTTGGCCAGGCATTTATGTTTTTTCTCCTCCTATACCTTTTCCAGCATTTGTCTCTCCACTCCTTAGCTCTTTTACACCCATTATCGAACTATTTCTCTCTGGCATGAATTACACCTACTTTGGTGACAGGTATGCAGCAATCTACTATCTTCCCATATTTCTCACAAAAGATGTCATACATTTCTTGTACAGATTTGTTGTAAAATAAGGTTCTCCAGTCAAGAACTGCAAAAAGCTCATTCAATTTGATGTAATCTCCTTTCGGATAGTTCCTCCTCATGTCCTCAGTGCCTCTACTCTCAGGAAGAATATCTTCAATGATATACTCCATCAACAACACACAGTGGTCACTCTTTCCAATTGGTGGACCATACTCAATTTTTTCAATATCCAACACATTATCTGTGAACACTAGATCAAGTAGTGATGGCTCATCTCCACCCCTGGCCCTTGTTGGTTCCATTACATGTTGGTGTAGGAAATTCCCTTGTACGCAATCTAGGAATCTTGCCCCGAATGAGTCCTCACCACTGTGTGGGTCAAGATTTATCCAATCTAACTCTTTATGATTAAAGTCTCCCATAATCAAAATCCTACATTTTTTTTTCCCGTGCCATGTTAACAACTGAGTTTATGACTTCAATAGTACCTATATGACTTTCCTCATAAACTTCAAGCCTATTTTGGTTCCTTGGTGGGTTGTATACAACAGTTTTTATAATGCTCTCTGACCCAGTATTTATGCGAGCAACAAGAAATTCCTTGAACTCACTTTCTATAGCCAAGTTTATTTCTTCAACTTGAATCCTTTCACTTATGAGCAGTGCTATCCCTCCACCAGTCCTCTCAGATCTTTCAACCCTTAGTATTCTGAAGCCCTTAGGAAAAACTGTGACACTGTTTATGTCCTCACTCAACTTAGTCTCTGTAATTGCTACTATATCTGCCTTACTGTTGTGAATCCTATCTTTTAATTCTACTGCCTTACCAGCTAATCCATCAGCATTTGTGTATAACAATCTTAATGAGGCCCCATCCCCTGATCTTCTGTCATTATCTTCTTTATCTCCCCTTTGTCTGGAAGAACTCTGTAATGAAAATTTTTCTTCTCTTCTTCATTTCTTTCATCATTTAACCTTCTTGCCTCTTGCAACAAGTTTTTGATCTTTCCCATCTCTTCCAATGTTCTGGATCGTCTAATGAACACTTCTTTGAATTCTTGAAGGTCTTTTAGACTTTTTTTTTCTGAACAATATTTCCCTACATGTTTCCCCTCTCTAAAGGTTACTTTTGTTGGTCTCGGCTTTCCTTCCCTCGAATATTTACCTAGTTGGTGTATGTTTACAATATCCTCAGGACCACATACTACTCCAAGCTTTCTTATCAGGTCTACAACCCTAGCTTTATTTTCTTCAAGTCTCCTCTGCCATGTTGGCTCCTGGGATTCGCTTATGCCTGAGATTACCACTGTCTTTATCAAGTGCCTGTCTGATGAGTGGGTTTGCCCTTTCCATCACAACGTCTTTCATTTTTTTGATTACTGTCTCTTTATAGTCAACTGTTTGTATGTTTTCCAGTGCCACCACCTTTACAGCCTCTTTTACTGCCACATTCCCCTTTAGTGCATCAGCATAGGAAGTTTTCATGGCATCATTTTCCATATTCAGCTCCTGGAACTCTTTTCTGAACTGTTCAATGTTTTCCTTAATCTGGACATTCCAAGCAGCAATCTCGTCTCTCTCAGAAGAGAGCAGTGAACTAACATCTAATTCCTTTAGGTTGTCATTCATCTGTTTGTTTTTATCTTCTTGTTTAGAAATTCTAGATTCTAGTTGACTCTTTTCCCCTTCCAGCTTCTTTATTCTTTTTTCTAGTTCCTTTCTCTCCTGCCCTTGTGCTTTATTTATTTCCTCCAAAGATCTTATTTGCTCTCTGAGTGTTTCATTTTCTTTCATTTCTCCATCCATATTCCAAATTTTTTCATCAAGGCTTATAACCATTGCCTCTAAATTCTTGATTTTCTGCTTAAGTCTCCTAATGGCTACCCCTCCTACCGACCCATGGATGGGGGAGGTTTGGGACAGAGATGGCCTCATTTTTATGTTCTCCCTCTCACAGACTAGAAAGAAGAAGAGAAAGAGCAAAAAAAAATATGTTATCACAGGATTAGACTTTACATTTAACTCAATATATATACAAAATAAAAAAAAATAGTAAAAGAGAAAGCTAAAATGAAGAAAATAAGACAGCTGTACTACTTGGCAACGTAACTCAGTACTGTTGACAGGTGGATATTTGGTATTTCTTTTTTATTATTCAATTATTTCATGTATCAAACTAACTAACAAGTTAATATAAATGGGAAGCATTAACTACCTCCTTACTTAACGAAGTCCAATCATCATCTATTTATGCACTGAAAAAGTATTTCCTTATATCTTGCAAATATTTTTCTTATGAAGTGTGTGCATAATTACCAAATTGTATGGTAATTACACACATATCGTAAGAACACTTTTTGAAAGATATATGGAAGTACTTTTTCAGTGTATAAATAGATGATGATGATGATGTGTATGTGCGTGTGTGTGTGTGTGCTAAATTAAAACTATGCTATTAATAAATATCGATTTAACTACTAAAAAGGGTTTTGCGTGATCTAGTGAATTGATAATTTTATTTTTGGACTTTGTCTGACCTCCCCACTATCGCTGTGATAGTGTGACTTGGCATATTTTTCTGTTGACAAGCAGTCAAGGCTAAATGAATAAAGCCTCTGATAGTCTCTATTTGTACCGCAACTCTACAACACGTTGTTGGAAAGTGGGAGTCTTTTTAAAGTTGAGCTTTGCATTTTTGTCAATACCTTGGGTTACATCATGTCTGAAGTAAACAAGACTTGCAAAATACTCGTATTTTTCGTCAATGGTATAAAGGTAAAATTGTGCTTATTCTGGTTACATATCATTACGTTATTTTTGTTAATACATTATTTATTACTGTGGCTATCAAACGATAGTAAATACTGAAATATCTTTTTTTTCAAATTGGCGTTACTAATAATGTTACTTTCTGACTCTTAAAAAGACTATTTTTGCACGTGGAACTTTAGTTTCCGTTATCCAAGTACCGACTTGGGGGAGCTATGTACTTACCTATAATAATACCAATAAGCCTTAGGCCGCTTTGAAACCTTTCACACAGAAGTGGCGTGACACGTCCCATGAGCGACTTGCAACGCAAGTCGCACATGGCGTGCCACGTGGCATGCCACGTGGGACCAGCAACTTTGGTGTGAAAGCAGCCTTAATCATATACCTAGAGGGGAATAACGTCCATTAACATTTAAGCATTCTTGGTGTTGTCATTAAATGTATACAGTCAACCAGATTAATTCGTTATAGTTTGATGCTTCCCCAAGATGTTATATCCTTAAATGAAGCAGTAAATTTTTACAATTGAAACAATATCAATTTGGAAATGAAAATTATATATTTCTTGTGGTTTGTATGTGTTTTACATGAATATGACTTTGAAAAACATCGCAAAATGTATGCTAATGTAACATAACCAAAGTTAAACTAAAAGATAGTCATTTAAGACATTTTTTTGCGATTTTTATATTTTTGAATACTGTCGTATATTACTATTTTTTTTTAGGTTAGGGTAGGTTAAATCAAATTAACATACGTTTTCTCACGGCGTTCAAGGTCACATTCATTCAAAACATCAGTATCTAGGGGAAAAAATTTAATTTTCACCTATATTTTGAGGCAGGTCCAATTGCAAAATTTTACTGAAGAAACTTATAGTGTTACATTGTGCATATCACCAGTATGTAATCGAAGGAGATTAATATCTGAAATGACTTTATCGCGCATAGAGACGTTAGTTGCGAATTTCAGAAACCGTATAAGCGAGTTGCTAGTTAAAAAAAATCTATGTTCATTGAGTAACAAGAGAAAGCAGCTTCATGTTGAAATTGCATAGAAAGGTTTGTTACCATAATGTAAATTAGATGATAGTAGGTTATGTTGCGGTTTATTTTAGCCGAAGTAACGAGGTTTGTTAAATTGAAGATTTATGCGTGTGATTACCTAATTTTGATTACCTAACTGTGTTTACGGGAAAGAGCCCAAAGCTCGTATTTTCCCGTCTCCTCATCGGTTTCATACCTGTCCTTAAAACTATGGATTGAGATAGCATTAACTACCTCCTCGCTTAGCCAATTCCAATTATCAACTACTCTTACACTGAAAGAGTATTTCCTTACATCCTGCAAAGAAATTTTCTTACGAAGCTTCAAACTATGACCTCTAGTTCTAGAGCCAGCCATATCAAAATATCGATCCCTAGCCACTCTATCATAACCATGAAGCAATTTAAAGACTATCACCATATCCCCCCTCACTCTTCTAGCTTCGAGTGATGGTAAGTCTAATTCCCTCAGCCTCTCATCATAACTGAGATTGTGTATTTCTGGCACCAGTTTCGTGGTATGTCTTTGAACTTTTTCAAGCTTAGCTATGTGCTTTTTCAAGTGCGGATTCCAAAAGGGGGCTGCATATTCGAGTTTTGGCCTCACATAGGTTACATAAATATTTCTGAACATTTCCTTGTCCATGTGCCTGAAGGCTACCCTTACATTTGATAAGAATGCATATGCTGCCCTTACTATGCCATTTATATGTATTTCTGGAGACAAATCTGCCAGCATGTTTACTCCTAGATCTCTCTCATTTTCTGTCTCTTGAAGTTGTACTCCAGCCACCGAGTAGTCAAGCTTGGGCCTTCTTGCACTTGTACCCATTCTCATTACCTTACATTTTGAAGTATTGAATTTCATTAGCCACTTTTCTGACCACTCATGCAGATTATTTAGATCCTCCTGAAGTTCTCTACCATTGTTCTCGTTTTTTACTTTCTTCACAATCTTTGCATCATCTGCAAACATATTCATGAATGAATTTACAGACTCTGGTAGGTCATTTACATATACAAGGAACAAAAGTGGCCCTAAAACTGAACCCTGTGGAACTCCACTGCTAACTCTTCTCCATTCAGGCACTGAGTGTCTTACTCTAACCCTCTGTTCCCTTCCTTCTAAGTAAGTTTTTATCCATTCCAAAACATTTCCACCTATTCTAGCCATTGATTGCAGCTTCCTAATAAGTCTCCCATGTGGAACAGTGTCAAATGCTTTCTGGAAGTCTAGGAATATGCAATCTGCCCAGCCCTCTCTTTCCTGTAAGATTTGGCTTACCTCATCATAAAATTCTAATAAGTTTGTTACTGTTGATCTACCTTCTCTGAAGCCATGTTGCCTCACTGACAAAAAGTTGAAGGATTCCAAGTGAAGAGAGATATGTTTCCTTAGTAGTTTCTCCATAACTTTGCAAACTATGCTGGTCAAGGAAACTGGTCTATAGTTCAGAGCCGTATCCCTCCTTCCCTTTTAGAAGATAGGTATCACATTTGCTTGTTTCCAGGATCTTGGAATCTCCCCCGACTCCAGTGACTCCTTAAATATGATACTTAGTGCCACTGATATTGTGTTTGCGCATTTTTTAAGCAAATGAGGGGATATGTCATCAGGACCTGTAGCTTTATGAACATCTAAATCCATCAGCGCTTTGCATACTTCTGTGGCTGTAAGGTTGATGTTCTCTAATACCGGCCCTTGAGCTTCTATCACTGCAATCTGAGGGGGTGGGGTATTTTCTACTGTAAATACTGACTGAAACTCCTTGTTCAATTCTTTGCAGATCTCTTCATCTGTCTCAGTGATGATTCCATCCGCTCTCTTTAGCCTTAAAACCTGTTCTTTTACCTTCAGTTTTCCTCTGATAAAGCTGTGGAAAAGCTTGGGATTTTCTTTAGCCTTCCTGGTGATGTCCCTCTCATAGTCTCTCTCTGCCTCTCTCCTTTTACTTAGGTAGTCATTTCTTGCTCTTTTGTAGGTTTGCCAGGCATTTATGTTTTTTCTCCTCCTATACCTTTTCCAGCATTTGTCTCTCCACTCCTTAGCTCTATTACACCCATTATCGAACCATTTCTCTCTGGCATGAATTACACCTACTTTGGTGACAGGTATACAGCAATCTACTATCTTCCCATATTTCTCACAAAAGATGTCATACATTTCTTGTACAGATTTGTTGTAAAATAAGGTTCTCCAGTCAATAACTGCAAAAAGCTCATTCATTTTGATGTAATCTCCTTTTGGATAGTTCCTCCTCATGTCCTCAGTGCCTCTACTCTCAGGAAGAATATATTCAATGATATACTCCATCAACAACACACAGTGGTAACTCTTTCCAATTGGTGGTTCATACTCAATTTTTTCAATATCCAACACATTATCTGTGAATACTAGATCAAGTAGTGATGGCTCATCCCCACCCCTGGCCCTTGTTGGTTCCATTACATGTTGGTGTAGGAAATTCCCTTGTACGCAGTCTAGGAATCTTGCCCCGAATGAGAACCTCACCACTGTGTGGGTCAAGATTTATCCAATCTATCTCTTTATGATTAAAGTCTCCCATAATCAAAATCCTACATTTTTTGTCCCGTGCCATGTTAACAACTGAGTTTATGACTTCAATAGTACCTATATGACTTTCCTCATAAACTTCAAGCCTATTTTGGTTTCTTGGTGGGTTGTATACAACAGTTATTATAATGCTCTCTGACCCAGTATTTATGCGAGCAACAAGAAATTCCCTGAACTCACTTTCTATAGCCAAGTTTATTTCTTCGAATTGAATCCTTTCACTTATGAGCAGTGCTATCCCTCCACCAGTCCTCTCAGATCTTTCAACCCTTAGTATTCTGAAGCCCTTAGGAAAAACTGTGACACTGTTTATGTCCTCACTCAACTTAGTCTCTGTAATTGCTACTATATCTGCCTTACTGTTGTGAATCCTATCTTTTAATTCTACTGCCTTACCAGCTAATCCATCAGCACTTGTGTATAACAATCTTAATGAGGCCCCATCCCCTGATCTTCTGTCATTATCTTCTTTATCTCCCCTTTGTCTGGAAGAACTCTGTAATGAAAATTTTTCTTCTCTTCTTCATTTCTTTCATCATTTAACCTTCTTGCCTCTTGCAACAAGTGTTTGATCTTTCCCATCTCTTCCTGTGTTCTGTATCGTCTAATGAACACTTCTTTGAATTCTTGAAGGTCTTTTAGACTTTTTTTTTCTCAACAATATTTCCCTACATGTTTCCCCTCTCTCAAAGGTTACTTTTGTTGGTCTCGGCTTTCCTTCCCTCGAATATTTACCTAGTTGGTGTATGTTTACAATATCCTCAGGACCACATACTACTCCAAGCTTTCTTATCAGGTCTACAACCCTAGCTTTATTTTCTTCAAGTCTCCCCTGCCATGTTGGCTCCTGGGATTCGCTTATGCCTGAGATTACCACTGTCTTCTCCTTATCAAGTGCCTGTCTGATGAGTGGGTTTGCCCTTTCCATCACAACGTCTTTCATTTTTTTGATTACTGTCTCTTTATAGTCAACTGTTTGTATGTTTTCCAGTGCCACCACCTTTACAGCCTCTTTTACTGCCACATTCCCCTTTAGTGCATCAGCATAGGAAGTTTTCATGGCATCATTTTCCATATTCAGCTCCTGGAACTCTTTTCTGAACTGTTCAATGTTTTCCTTAATCTGGACATTCCAAGCAGCAATCTTGTCTCTCTCAGAAGAGAGCAGTGAACTAACATCTAATTCCTTTAGGTTGTCATTCAGCTGTTTGTTTTTATCTTCTTGTTTAGAAATTCTAGATTCTAGTTGACTCTTTTCCCCTTCCAGCTTCTTTATTCTTTTTTCTAGTTCCTTTCTCTCCTGCCCTTGTGCTTTATTTGCTTCCTCCAAAGATCTTATTTGCTCTCTGAGTGTTTCATTTTCTTTCATTTCTCCATCCATATTCCGAATTTTATCATCAAGGCTTATAACCATTTCCTCTAAATTCTTGATTTTCTGTTTAAGTCTCCTAATGGCTACCCCTCCTACCGACCCATGGATGAGAGAGGTTTGGGACAGAGATGGCGTCATTTTTATGTTCTCCCTCTCACAGAATATAGAAAGAAGAAGAGAAAGAGGAAAAAAAAACTTTTAATTAAGCTTCACACAGAATTTTTATATCTCCATATAAGTGCTATTTAGTGACTCAGTTTTTCTCTTTTCTGGTAACACACATCTTAACTTAAAAACTTTACCATGGTAATTTAAGGATAAAAAGAAAAAGAAAAAAAATGGAACAAAACAAAAGTCAAACCTGAAGGAAAAATTCGAACCTGTGTCTGAGGTGGCACCCACCTGTTTCTGCTATATATTCTTCCTAACTGATAAGCTCACTTGCAAACCAAGATATGTTATCACAGGATTAGACTTTACATTTAACTCAATATATATACAAAATAAAAATAAAATAGTAAAAGAGAAAGCTAAAAGAAAAGCAAAAAAAAAATGAAGAAAATAAGACAGCTGTACTACTTGGCAACTTAACTCAGTACTGTTGACAGGTGGATATTTTTTTTTTTTAATTATTCAATTATTTCGTGTATCAAACTAACTAACTAACTAACTAACTGTGTGTGTGTGTGTGTGTGTGTGTGTGTGTGTGTGTGTGTGTGTGTGATTACCTAATTGTGATTACCTAATTGTGTTTACGGGAAAGAGCCCAAAGCTCGTATCTTCCCGTCTCCTCATCGGTTCCATTTTATACTTAGTCATACTTATCATACCTGTCCTTAAAACTATGGATTGAGCTAGCATTAACTACCTCCTCGCTTAGCCAATTCCAATTATCAACTACTCTTACACTTAAAAAGTATTTCCTTACATCCTGCAAAGAAGTTTTCTTACGAAGCTTCAAACTATGACCTCTAGTTCTAGAGCCAGCCATATCAAAATATCGATCCCTATCCACTCTATCATAACCATGTGTGTGTGATTACCTAATTGTGATTACCTAATTGTGTTTACGAGAAAGAGCCCAAAGCTCGTATCTTCCCGTCTCCTCATCGGTTCCATTTTAGACTTAGTCATACTTATCATACCTGTCCTTAAAACTATGGATTGAGATAGCGTTAACTACCTCCTCGCTTAGCCAATTCCAATTATCAACTACTCTTACACTGAAAAAGTATTTCCTTACATCCTGCAAAGAAGTTTTCTTACGAAGCTTCAAACTATGACCTCTAGTTCTAGAGCCAGCCATATCAAAATATCGATCCCTATCCACTCTATCATAACCATGAAGGAATTTAAAGACTGTCACCATATCCCCCCTCACTCTTCTAGCTTCGAGTGATGGTAAGTCTAATTCCCTCAGCCTCTCATCATAACTGAGATTACGTATTTCTGGCAACAGTTTCGTGGTATGTCTTTGAACTTTTTCAAGCTTAGCTATGTGCTTTTTCAAGTGCGGATTCCAAAAGGGGGCTGCATATTCGAGTTTTGGCCTCACATAGGTTACATAAATATTTCTGAACATTTCCTTGTCCATGTGCCTGAAGGCTACCCTTACATTTGATAAGAATGCATATGCTGCCCTTACTATGCCATTTATATGTATTTCTGGAGACAAATCTGCCAGTATGTTTACTCCTAGATCTCTCTCATTTTCTGTCTCTTGAAGTTGTACTCCAGCCACCGAGTAGTCAAGCTTGGGCCTTCTTGCACTTGTACCCATTCTCATTACCTTACATTATGAAGTATTGAATTTCATTAGCCACTTTTCTGACCACTCATGCAGATTATTTAGATCCTCCTGAAGTTCTCTACCATTGTTCTCGTTTTTTACTTTCTTCACAATCTTTGCATCATCTGCAAACATATTCATGAATGAATTTGCAGACTCTGGTAGGTCATTTACATATACAAGGAACAAAAGTGGCCCTAAAACTGAACCCTGTGGAACTCCACTACTAACTCTTTTCCATTCAGACACTGAGTGTCTTACTCTAACCCTCTGTTCCCTTCCTTCTAAGTAAGTTTTTATCCATTCCAAAACATTTCCACCTATTCTAGCCATTGATTGCAGCTTCCTAATAAGTCTCTCATGTGGAACAGTGTCAAACGCTTTCTGGAAGTCTAGGAATATGCAATCTGCCCAGCCCTCTCTTTCCTGTAAGATTTGGCTTACCTCATCATAAAATTTTAATAAGTTTATTACTGTTGATCTACCTTCTCTGAAACCATGTTGCCTCACTGACAAAAAGTTGAAGGATTCCAAGTGAAAAGAGATATGTTTCCTTAGTAGTTGCTCCATAACTTTGCAAACTATGCTGGTCAAGGAAACTGGTCTATAGTTCAGAGCCGTATCCCTCCTTCCCTTTTAGAAGATAGGTATCACATTTGCTTGTTTCCAGCATCTTGGAATCTCCCCCGACTCCAGTGACTCCTCAAATATGATACTTAGTGCCACTGATATTGTGTTTGCGCATTTTTTAAGCACATGAGGGGATATGTCATCAGGACCTGTAGCTTTATGAACATCTAAATCCATCAGCCCTTTGCATACCTCTGTGGCTGTAAGGTTGATGTTCTCTAATACCGGCCCTTGAGCTTCTATCACTGCAATCTGAGGGGGTGGGGTATTTTCTACTGTGAATACTGACTGAAACTCCTTGTTCAGTTCTTTGCAGATCTCTTCATCCGTCTCAGTGATGCTTCCATCCGCTCTCTTTAGCCTTAAAATCTGTTCTTTTACCTTCAGTTTTCCTCTGATAAAGCTGTGGAAAAGCTTGGGATTTTCTTTAGTCTTCCTGGTGATGTCCCTCTCATAGTCTCTCTCTGCCTCTCTCCTTTTACTTAGGTAGTCATTTCTTGCTCTTTTGTAGGTTGGCCAGGCATTTATGTTTTTTCTCCTCCTATACCTTTTCCAGCATTTGTCTCTCCACTCCTTAGCTCTTTTACACCCATTATCGAACCATTTCTCTCTGGCATGAATTACACCTACTTTGGTGACAGGTATGCAGCAATCTACTATCTTCCCATATTTCTCACAAAAGATGTCATACATTTCTTGTACAGATTTGTTGTAAAATAAGGTTCTCCAGTCAATAACTGCAAAAAGCTCATTCATTTTGATGAAATCCTTTCGGATAGTTCCTCCTCATGTCCTCAGTGCCTCTACTCTCAGGAAGAATATCTTCAATGATATACTCCATCAACAACACACAGTGGTCACTCTTTCCAATTGGTGGTTCATACTCAATATTTTCAATGTCCAACACATTATCTGTGAACACTAGATCAAGTAGTGATGGCTCATCCCCACCCCTGGCCCTTGTTGGTTCCATTACATGTTGGTGTAGGAAATTCCCTTGTACGCTATCTAGGAATCTTGCCCTGAATGAGTCCTCACCACTGTGTGTGTATGTGCGTGTGTGTGTGTGTGCGTGTGTGTGTGTGGTGTTGATATATGCTGCATCTCATGATGTTGATCTTGCGTTTTAATCGGATATACCAATAGTCTGCTACATACCCTCCATGTGTTGGTGATGGGATTTGTATTGATAATTCATCATCTACCTTGGCTGTTTCCCCCTTTAATTGGGGGGTAGCCGACATCAAGAAAGGAAAACAAAGTAGACGTCAAAGTATTGATAATATTGCAAAAAAAAATTAAAAAATTTGTCCAGGTTCTTATTTAAGCTTGATGGTTATTCTTAGGACCACGTGATCTGTCTCTGTGTGGACCAATAATAAATAGCACCAGGCGCCCGTTGCGATACTACAGCTGAAAGTTTTTTTTATCTTAAATAGGTCTGTCCAGGACAGTTCGACATTAAGTCTTCCTTCAGTTACGGTTCTTTTTCTATGTCTACAGCTACACTGAATATTCTTGGATATTCATCACACATCTTTTATTACCCCTTCACATCTGACAAGTCATTACACTCTCCATCTCTGTTTCTCTTTACTTTATGTATTCTTCGTGCCCAGGCCCGATGAGGGGTGTTTTATTTTATAATTATTTTTGGCCCGTCCTGGTGTCACAATCATAAAAAAAATAAATAATAATAATAATTCCCCTCGGGGTTTGAGGGGTGGCACTTGGCCGCTAAGTTCTCAGGTCAGGTCGCATCTAGACCCTGGTGATCGAACCATGGGAATGGAATGATTTCTGACCATCCAGCCAAGCCTTCTGAACCATCCCCGCAACACAGTCCCAAAATTCCGCCAATAAATATCTTGTATTTATAGTTGGACCCCTGAGGGAAGGGGGTTAGAATTCTTCCTCCATGTTCCCCTGTGTGTTATAAGAGGCAACCATATTGGGCAGAGCGAGGGGACTGGGAACCCCTTCCCACTGTATTTTCCCTTCCCAAAGAGTCAGATCATTTTGCCCTGAGTCAGCCACACACTTATAAAGGGAAAATGGTTCATGTATATAGATAGATTTATAACAGGGACGATGTTTGTAGTCAGTTAGATGAATGTTAGTCTCACGTTCGCACTACTATATCATTTGCCTTATTGTCCATTACTGTTACATATCCAAATATTGTTCAACAATACTGCCACACAGTTGCCTTTGAATTCGATTCTTTACTTTAATAATCTTTCAATATTAGGTCCTGTAATAAGATCAGGGCATTCTTGTGGCAGTGAAGAAAATAAATAATTTGTGTGTATGACTGATGTAGTGTAATTCTCTTTCTTCAAGATATCGATGTTATACAAACTTCAGAAATCAATGTAAAAAAAATTTCATATTTTCTAAGCTAATACATTTGAGTACCTGCATAGTTAAAGTAAATATAGTCAATATGAACAGAGAAATAATGGCATATTTAAAAAGAAACAAGCACAAACCAGAGAGTTAGTGATAGCAAATCATCAGCATCAAGTGCAGATTGCAGAGATTTTTGCATGACGTAACAGATTTGTGCAGATAGACAACATGCTTGAGATTCTGAGGGGCCTATTTCCAACACAGTGCTTATCCCTGAATACACCAATACCATAAGTGGTCCAAGTGCTTGCACCAGCACTAGTATTAGGATTAGTTTCAGTGGTAGTACCAGGAACATAACCGGATCATCAGAGACCTCAGATGTCTTAAGGAGTCTCAGAAAGGCCTATCAAATCTGTGAGGGAACTCTGCTTACCAAAAAAAGAGAGGACTACATCAGACTTTGGCAAAGATGTGACGAACAATGATGGAGCAGTTCCATAGCCAACCGAGTCTTCTGTAGGAGCAATGATAGCATGTAGATTTTACCTGCAAGCCTATATAGAAATTCCAAGGTCTATGTTCGATAAACAGTGCGTCATTGGGAAAATGGATGTGTTGCTTGGCGTATATAGTTTTTTGTGTGGCATGCAAGGCTGGGTCTGCTGCTAAAAACTGGAAGATTGGACAAATCTCAGATTTACTTTTTTTTTAAACTTGATGGGGAATGTAGCACATCTACTGGAGTCAAATGAAGACTGGGTGACTGCTCACAATTGGTAAAACTTCAGATCTGAGTTTTTGCAATATTTTTCGCTATATATCACTCCAAGGGAAGAACACGATTTTTAGCTGAAATATGAAGGGATCCAAATGAATAGTTCTATGCTTCTGAGGAAGGCTAGCCCAGAGTTTTTGCATAAATGAATGAGGCTAGATATTCTAGAAACAAGTTTATTACTTCATTCATGCTTATGAATTGACCACAAATAGCCCACACAACAAATCATCCACAAAGTGCTTCACTTTCTAGCATGTTCCTCATAACACTGTCTGACTATGCATGATTTAAAAATGGAAAGGAAGAAATCAGTTCTCCAGGCTTCCAAATCTACTGCAACTCCTTGGTAGCCATTGGCACCTCTATCTGCAACATTTTCAGTGATTGAGGTAGTGTGTGTGCAAGACTAAAGACTAAACTCTAGCGAACGTCCAATGTAATCAAAGGGAAAATCTCCAAAATAGGCCTTATAATACCATGGGCTCCAGACAACTTTGAAAAGTTTAATGTTCAATACTACAGTTATCATATATATGGACACTCTGAACATGATTACATAGTAAGGCAGGAATCACCAGTGGACTCATGCAGTCTTTTCTGATAATTCAGAACGGAGTCTTTAAAGAGAAGTATGTTGCAATGCTGTGCATGTAGCTGAGTTGCCACTGAATAACTAGATGGATTTGAGAGTCATTTGGGTATTGAGAAGGTTGTGTAGACTACTTTAGGCTGGGTGAGGTGGAAGAGATGGCAGTCATTGTGTGTGATATCAGGCAATAGGTGTTGTTTTAATGTCTGTTAGTGTGTGTGGATGCTCTACCATGTAGCGTCTTTGGTAAAGTTGGTTTATGGTGGCTGCAGCAAGTCTATGTATGCCTTCAGTTTCGAGGTGGATTATGAATTTGAGGATTTTGGTTTCTTGGTGTAAGTGGTATGCTTTTTCTTATGAGTGTGACACTGGGACAAACAAAGAGAGTTGCCATCGTAGGGTTCAGGCACCAAAAAAACATTTAAGAAGAAGAAAAAGTAGCAGCTGAAGGACAAGGCAAAAATAAGAGATTAGTAAAAAATAAGAAAAAGACAGGCTGAATGAATAATCAAAGTAATGAAAACCTTGATATCTGGCAGGATTACGCCCTGACAGGACGAAAGTTCAGTTATTTCAAGTAAGAAAGCTCATAAGAGTTAGGGAAGACAGGAGAAGGAAGAGTTCCAAAGTCTGAAGGTGGAAAGAAAGAAGCAGTCACTGGGCCAAATAGTCCACAAGCTACAAGTCTCCACACAGTACCTGTGTGATGAGACCATTGGTCATGCATCATATGGACTCATCATGTGGGTAATAATGCAAATCACAAACTCATTAGAACACCGAAGGAAGTATAGCTGATAGAAGAGAGAAATATATTATACCTTCCGGTGATGAGAAAGAATAGAGACTGGAAGTTAGGGGAGGGTCACTAGTGAGTCTGGAGACCTTAAATTGAACTTTATCATATAGGTGAGAAGTTAGAGCAATATTCTAAGCAGTAACAGATAAGACCTCTATAGATTTTTAAGAACTAAGAATAGGAATATATATATATATATATATATATATATATATATATATATATATATATATATATATATATATATATATATATATATATATATATATATATATATATGAATCATTTTTTAAGCCGACCGGGACTCGAACCTAGGACTTATGATTACTAAGTCAAGGCGCTACCACTACACCACAGAAGGTTAAAAGGAACCCAACCTTATAGCTTATATCTGCTATACTTAGGAATTAACGCATTCTAACTGAATGCCACTATGTTCATATTACAGATTCCCCAACCTCACTCGTGGCTTCATTTTAGCATTTAATTGTAATCATAAGTAATCATAAGTCCTAGGTTCGAGTCCCGGTCGGGGTAAAAAATGATTCATGTTTTCACATATGTAATGTGCTTATTTGATAATTTCATGGCCCGAATGAGATTGGGAATTGAATTAAATGCTAAAATGAAGCCACGAGTGAGGTTGGGGAATCTGTAATATGAACATAGTGGCATTCAGTTAGAATGCGTTCATTCCTAAGTATAGTAGATATAAGCTATAAGGTTGGGTTCCTTTTAACCTTCTGTGGTGTAGTGGTAGCGCCTTGACTTAGTAATCATAAGTCCTAGGTTCGAGTCCCGGTCGGGGTAAAAAATGATTCATGTTTTCACATATGTAATGTGCTTATTTGATAATTTCATGGCCCGAATGAGATTGGGAATTGAATTAAATGCTAAAATGAAGCCACGAGTGAGGTTGGGGAATCTGTAATATGAACATAGTGGCATTCAGTTAGAATGCGTTCATTCCTAAGTATAGCAGATATAAGCTATAAGGTTGGGTTCCTTTTAACCTTCTGTGGTGTAGTGGTAGCGCCTTGACTTAGTAATCATAAGTCCTAGGTTCGAGTCCCGGTCGGGGTAAAAAATGATTCATGTTTTCACATATGTAATGTGCTTATTTGATAATTTCATGGCCCGAATGAGATTGGGAATTGAATTAAATGCTAAAATGAAGCCACGAGTGAGGTTGGGGAATCTGTAATATGAACATAGTGGCATTCAGTTAGAATGCGTTCATTCCTAAGTATAGCAGATATAAGCTATAAGGTTGGGTTCCTTTTAACCTTCTGTGGTGTAGTGGTAGCGCCTTGACTAAGTAATCATAAGTCCTAGGTTCGAGTCCCGGTCGGGGTAAAAAATTATTCATGTTTTCACATATGTAATGTGCTTATTTGATAATTTCATGGCCCGAATGAGATTGGGAATTGAATTAAATGCTAAAATGAAGCCACGAGTGAGGTTGGGGAATCTGTAATATGAACATAGTGGCATTCAGTTAGAATGCGTTCATTCCTAAGTATAGCAGATATAAGCTATAAGGTTGGGTTCCTTTTAACCTTCTGTGGTGTAGTGGTAGCGCCTTGACTTAGTAATCATAAGTCCTAGGTTCGAGTCCCGGTCGGGGTAAAATATGATTCATGTTTTCACATATGTAATGTGCTTATTTGATAATTTCATGGCCCGAATGAGATTGGGAATTGAATTAAATGCTAAAATGAAGCCACGAGTGAGGTTGGGGAATCTGTAATATGAACATAGTGGCATTCAGTTAGAATGCGTTCATTCCTAAGTATAGCAGATATAAGCTATAAGGTTGGGTTCCTTTTAACCTTCTGTGGTGTAGTGGTAGCGCCTTGACTTAGTAATCATAAGTCCTAGGTTCGAGTCCCGGTCGGGGTAAAAAATGATTCATGTTTTCACATATGTAATGTGCTTATTTGATAATTTCATGGCCCGAATGAGATTGGGAATTGAATTAAATGCTAAAATGAAGCCACGAGTGAGGTTGGGGAATCTGTAATATGAACATAGTGGCATTCAGTTAGAATGCGTTCATTCCTAAGTATAGCAGATATAAGCTATAAGGTTGGGTTCCTTTTAACCTTCTGTGGTGTAGTGGTAGCGCCTTGACTAAGTAATCATAAGTCCTAGGTTCGAGTCCCGGTCGGGGTAAAATATGATTCATGTTTTCACATATGTAATGTGCTTATTTGATAATTTCATGGCCCGAATGAGATTGGGAATTGAATTAAATGCTAAAATGAAGCCACGAGTGAGGTTGGGGAATCTGTAATATGAACATAGTGGCATTCAGTTAGAATGCGTTCATTCCTAAGTATAGTAGATATAAGCTATAAGGTTGGGTTCCTTTTAACCTTCTGTGGTGTAGTGGTAGCGCCTTGACTTAGTAATCATAAGTCCTAGGATCGAGTCCCGGTCGGGGTAAAAAATGATTCATGTTTTCACATATGTAATGTGCTTATTTGATAATTTCATGGCCCGAATGAGATTGGGAATTGAATTAAATGCTAAAATGAAGCCACGAGTGAGGTTGGGGAATCTGTAATATGAACATAGTGGCATTCAGTTAGAATGCGTTCATTCCTAAGTATAGCAGATATAAGCTATAAGGTTGGGTTCCTTTTAACCTTCTGTGGTGTAGTGGTAGCGCCTTGACTTAGTAATCATAAGTCCTAGGTTCGAGTCCCGGTCGGGGTAAAAAATGATTCATGTTTTCACATATGTAATGTGCTTATTTGATAATTTCATGGCCCGAATGAGATTGGGAATTGAATTAAATGCTAAAATGAAGCCACGAGTGAGGTTGGGGAATCTGTAATAAGAACATAGTGGCATTCAGTTAGAATGCGTTCATTCCTAAGTATAGCAGATATAAGCTATAAGGTTGGGTTCCTTTTAACCTTCTGTGGTGTAGTGGTAGCGCCTTGACTAAGTAATCATAAGTCCTAGGTTCGAGTCCCGGTCGGGGTAAAAAATTATTCATGTTTTCACATATGTAATGTGCTTATTTGATAATTTCATGGCCCGAATGAGATTGGGAATTGAATTAAATGCTAAAATGAAGCCACGAGTGAGGTTGGGGAATCTGTAATATGAACATAGTGGCATTCAGTTAGAATGCGTTCATTCCTAAGTATAGCAGATATAAGCTATAAGGTTGGGTTCCTTTTAACCTTCTGTGGTGTAGTGGTAGCGCCTTGACTAAGTAATCATAAGTCCTAGGTTCGAGTCCCGGTCGGGGTAAAAAATTATTCATGTTTTCACATATGTAATGTGCTTATTTGATAATTTCATGGCCCGAATGAGATTGGGAATTGAATTAAATGCTAAAATGAAGCCACGAGTGAGGTTGGGGAATCTGTAATATGAACATAGTGGCATTCAGTTAGAATGCGTTCATTCCTAAGTATAGCAGATATAAGCTATAAGGTTGGGTTCCTTTTAACCTTCTGTGGTGTAGTGGTAGCGCCTTGACTTAGTAATCATAAGTCCTAGGTTCGAGTCCCGGTCGGGGTAAAAAATGATTCATGCTTTCACATATGTAATGTGCTTATTTGATAATTTCATGGCCCGAATGAGATTGGGAATTGAATTAAATGCTAAAATGAAGCCACGAGTGAGGTTGGGGAATCTGTAATATGAACATAGTGGCATTCAGTTAGAATGCGTTCATTCCTAAGTATAGCAGATATAAGCTATAAGGTTGGGTTCCTTTTAACCTTCTGTGGTGTAGTGGTAGCGCCTTGACTTAGTAATCATAAGTCCTAGGTTCGAGTCCCGGTCGGGGTAAAAAATGATTCATGTTTTCACATATGTAATGTGCTTATTTGATAATTTCATGGCCCGAATGAGATTGGGAATTGAATTAAATGCTAAAATGAAGCCACGAGTGAGGTTGGGGAATCTGTAATATGAACATAGTGGCATTCAGTTAGAATGCGTTCATTCCTAAGTATAGCAGATATAAGCTATAAGGTTGGGTTCCTTTTAACCTTCTGTGGTGTAGTGGTAGCGCCTTGACTAAGTAATCATAAGTCCTAGGTTCGAGTCCCGGTCGGGGTAAAAAATTATTCATGTTTTCACATATGTAATGTGCTTATTTGATAATTTCATGGCCCGAATGAGATTGGGAATTGAATTAAATGCTAAAATGAAGCCACGAGTGAGGTTGGGGAATCTGTAATATGAACATAGTGGCATTCAGTTAGAATGCGTTCATTCCTAAGTATAGCAGATATAAGCTATAAGGTTGGGTTCCTTTTAACCTTCTGTGGTGCAGTGGTAGCGCCTTGACTTAGTAATCATAAGTCCTAGGTTCAAGTCCCGGTCGGGGTAAAAAAATGATTCATGTTTTCACATATGTAATGTGCTTATTTGATAATATATATATATATATATATATATATATATATATATATATATATATATATATATATATATATGAATATACATATTTATATATATATATATATATATATATATATATATATATATATATATATATATATATATATATATATATATATATATATATATATATATATATATATATATATATATATATATATATATATATATATATATATATATATATATATATATATATATATATATATATATATATATATATATATATATATATATATATATATATATATATATATATATATATATATATATATATATATATATATATATATATATATATATATATATATATATATATATATATATATATATATATATATATATATATATATATATATATATATATATATATATATATATATATATATATATATATATATATATATATATACTTATATATATATATATATATATTTATATATATATATATATATATATATATATATATATATATATATATATATATATATATATATATATATATATGTTCCGGTTTTACGTCACGGACTCCCTTATCAACCAAGGGCTAGGACGGTTGCCTTCTTGCGAAGGACTTGTTTTGGCTAATGTAATCCTTACGCTGAGTGCATGCCTTTGCTAACCTCAGACCGTGACGGGGCGCGAACCCTCGACCTGACTCCTCAGAGTCGGAGACGCTACCGACTGATATATATATATATATATATATATATTTATATATATATGAATCATTTTTTACCCCGACCGGGACTTGAACCTAGGACTTATACTTACTAAGTCAAGGGGCTACCAACTACATACCACAAAAGGTTAAAAGGAATCCAACCTTATAGCTTATATCTGGTATGCTTAGGAATGAACGCATTCTATCTGAATGCCACTATGTTCATATTACAGATTCCTAAACCTCACTCGTGGCTTCATTTTCGCATTTAATTCAGCTTCCAATTTCATTCGGGCTATACAATAATCAAATAAGCACATTACATATGTGAAAACATGAACGCATTCTATCTGAATGCCTTGACTTAGTAATTATAAGTCCTAGGCTCAAGTCCCGGTCGGGGTAAAAAATGATTCATGTTTTCACATATGTGATGAGCTTATTTGATTATATATATATATATATATATATATATATATATATATATATATATATATATATATATATATATATATATATATATATATAGATATATATAGATATATATATATATATATATATATATATATATATATATATATATATATATATATATATATATATATATATATATATATATATATATATATATATATATATATATATATATATATATATATATATATATATATATATATATATATATATATATATATATATATATATATATATATATATATATATATATATATATATATATATATATATATATATATATATATATATATATATATATATATATATATATATATATATATATATATATATATATATATATATATATATATATATATATATATATATATATATATATATATATATATATATATACACACAGACATATATATATAAATATATATATATATATATATATATATATATATATATATATATATATATATATATATATATATATATATATATATATATATATATATATATATATGTGTGTGTGATTACCTAATTGTGATTATCTAATTGTGTTTACGGGAAAGAACCCAAAGCTCGTATCTTCCCGTCTCCTCATCGGTTCCATTTTAGACTTTGTCATACTTATCATACCTATCCTTAAAACTATGGATTGAGACAGCATTAACTACCTCCTCGCTTAGCCAATTCCAATTATCAACTACTCTTACACTGAAAAAGTATTTCTTACATCCTGCGAAGAAGTTTTCTTACGAGGCTTCAAACTATGACCTCTAGTTCTAGAGCCAGCCATATCAAAATATCGATCCCTATCCACTCTATCATAACCATGAAGCAATTTAAAGACTGTCACCATATCCCCCCTCACTCTTCTAGCTTCGAGTGATGGTAAGTCTAATTCCCTCAGCCTCTCATCATAACTAAGATCGCGTATTTCTGGCACCACTTTCGTGGCATGTCTTTGAACTTTTTCAAGCTTAGCTATGTGCTTTTTCAAGTGCGGATTCCAAAAGGGGGCTGCATATTCGAGTTTTGGCCTCACATAGGTTACATAAGTATTTCTGAACATTTCCTTGTCCATGTGCCTGAAGGCTACCCCTACATTTGATAAGAATGCATATGCTGCCCTTACTATGCCATTTATATGTATTTCTGGAGACAAATCTGCCAGTATGTTTACTCCTAGATCTCTCTCATTTTCTGTCTCTTGAAGTTGTACTCCAGCCACCGAGTAGTCAAGCTTGGGCCTTCTTGCATTTGTACCCATTCTCATTACCTTACATTTTGAAGTATTGAATTTCATTAGCCACTTTTCTGACCACTCATGCAGATTATTTAGATCCTCCAGAAGTTCTCTACCATTGTTCTCGTTTTTTACTTTCTTCACAATCTTTGCATCATCTGCAAACATATTCATGAATGAATTTACAGACTCTGGTAGGTCATTTACATATACAAGGAACAAAAGTGGCCCTAAAACTGAACCCTGTGGAACTCCACTACTAACTCTTCTCCATTCAGACACTGAGTGTCTTACTCTAACCCCCTGTTCCCTTCCTTCTAAGTAAGTTTTTATCCATTCTAAAACATTTCCACCTATTCTAGCCATTGATTGCAGCTTCCTAATAAGTCTCCCATGTGGAACAGTGTCAAACGCTTTCTGGAAGTCTAGGAATATGCAATCTGCCCAGCCCTCTCTTTCCTGTAAGATTTGGCTTACCTCATCATAAAATTCTAATAAGTTTGTTACTGTTGATCTACCTTCTCTGAAGCCATGTTGCCTCACTGACAAAAAGTTGAAGGATTCCAAGTGAAGAGAGATATGTTTCCTTAGTAGTTTCTCCATAACTTTGCAAACTATGCTGGTCAAGGAAACTGGTCTATAGTTCAGAGCCGTATCCCTCCTTCCCTTTTTGAAGATAGGTATCACATTTGCTTGTTTCCAGCATCTTGGAATCTCCCCCGACTCCAGTGACTCCTTAAATATGATACTTAGTGCCACTGATATTGTGCTTGCGCATTTTTTAAGCACATGAGGGGATATGTCATCAGGACCTGTAGCTTTATGAACATCTAAATCCATCAGCGCTTTGCATACCTCTGTGGCTGTAAGGTTGATGTTCTCTAATACCGGCCCTTGAGCTTCTATCACTGCAATCTGAGGGGGTGGGGTATTTTCTACTGTAAATACTGACTGAAACTCCTTGTTCAATTCTTTGCAGATCTCTTCATCCATCTCAGTGATGCTTCCATCCGCTCTCTTTAGCCTTAGAACCTGTTCTTTTACCTTCAGTTTTCCTCTGATAAAGCTGTGGAAAAGCTTGGGATTTTCTTTAGCCTTCCTGGTGATGTCCCTCTCATAGTCTCTCTCTGCCTCTCTCCTTTTACTTAGGTAGTCATTTCTTACTCTTTTGTAGGTTTGCCAGGCATTTATGTTTTTTCTCCTCCTATACCTTTTCCAGCATTTGTCTCTCCACTCCTTAGCTCTTTTACACCCATTATCGAGCCATTTCTCTCTGGCATGAATTACACCTACTTTGGTGACAGGTATGCAGCAATCTACTATCTTCCCATATTTCTCACAAAAGATGTCATACATTTCTTGTACAGATTTGTTGTAAAATAAGGTTCTCCAGTCAATAACTGCAAAAAGCTCATTCATTTTGATGTAATCTCCTTTCGGATAGTTCCTCCTCATGTCCTCAGTGCCTCTACTCTCAGGAAGAATATCTTCAATGATATACTCCATCAACAACACACAGTGGTCACTCTTTCCAATTGGTGGTTCATACTCAATTTTTTCAATATCCAACACATTATCTGTGAACACTAGATCAAGTAGTGATGGCTCATCCCCACCCCTGGCCCTTGTTGGTTCCATTACATGTTGGTGTAGGAAATTCCCTTGTACGCAATCTAGGAATCTTGCCCCGAATGAGTCCTCACCACTGTGTGGGTCAAGATTTATCCAATCTATCTCTTTATGATTAAAGTCTCCCATAATCAAAATCCTACATTTTTTTTCCCGTGCCATGTTAACAACTGAGTTTATGACTTCAATAGTACCTATATGACTTTCCTCATAAACTTCAAGCCTATTTTGGTTCCTTGGTGGGTTGTATACAACAGTTATTATAATGCTCTCTGACCCAGTATTTATGCGAGCAACAAGAAATTCCTTGAACTCACTTTCTATAGCCAAGTTTATTTCTTCGACTTGAATCCTTTCACTAATGAGCAGTGCTCTCCCTCCACCAGTCCTCTCAGATCTTTCAACCCTTAGTATTCTGAAATCCTTAGGAAAAACTGTGACACTGTTTAAGTCCTCACTCAACTTAGTCTCTGTAATTGCTACTATATCTGCCTTACTGTTGTGAATCCTATCTTTTAATTCTACTGCCTTACCAGCTAATCCATCAGCATTTGTGTATAACAATCTTAATGAGGCCCCATCCCCTGATCTTCTGTGTGTATATATATATATATATATATATATATATATATATATATATATATATATATATATATATATATATATATATATATATATATATATATATATATATATATATATATATATATATATATATATATATATATATATATATATATATATATATATATATATATATATATATATATATATATATAAATATATATATATATATATATATATATATATATATATATATATATATATATATATATATATATATATATATATATATATATATATATATATATATATATATATATATATATATATGAATCATTTTTTACCCCGACCGGGACTCGAACCTAGGATTTATAATTGCTAAGTCAAGGCGCTACCAGCTACACACCACAGAAGGTATAAAAGGAATCCAACCTTATCGCTTATATCTGCTATACTTAGGGATGAACGCATTCTATCTGAATGCCACTATGTTCATATTACAAATTCCCCAACCTCACTCGTGGCTTCATTTTAGCATTTAATGAGGCCCCATCCCCTGATCTTCTGTGTGTATATATATATATATATATATATATATATATATATATATATATATATATATATATATATATATATATATATATATATATATATATATATATATATATATATATATATATATATATATATATATATATATATATATATATATATATATATATATATATATATATATATATATATATATATATATATATATATATATATATATATATATATATATATATATATATATATATATATATATATATATATATATATATATATATATATATATATATATATATATATATATATATATATACTTATATATATATATATATTTATATATATATATATATATATATATATATATATATATATATATATATATATATATATATATGTTCCGGTTTTACGTCACGGACTCTCTTATCAACCAAGGGCTAGGACGGTTGCCTTCTTGCGAAGGACTTGTTTTGGCTAATGTAATCCTTACGCTGAGTGCATGCCTTTGCTAACCTCAGACCGTGACGGGGCGCGAACCCTCGACCTGACTCCTCAGAGTCGGAGACGCTACCGACTGATATATATATATATATATATATATATATATATATATATATATATATATATATATATATATATATATATATATATATATATATATTTATATATATATGAATCATTTTTTACCCCGACCGGGACTTGAACCTAGGACTTATACTTACTAAGTCAAGGGGCTACCAACTACATACCACAAAAGGTTAAAAGGAATCCAACCTTATAGCTTATATCTGGTATGCTTAGGAATGAACGCATTCTATCTGAATGCCACTATGTTCATATTACAGATTCCTAAACCTCACTCGTGGCTTCATTTTCGCATTTAATTCAGCTTCCAATTTCATTCGGGCTATACAATAATCAAATAAGCACATTACATATGTGAAAACATGAACGCATTCTATCTGAATGCCTTGACTTAGTAATTATAAGTCCTAGGCTCAAGTCCCGGTCGGGGTAAAAAATGATTCATGTTTTCACATATGTGATGAGCTTATTTGATTATATATATATATATATATATATATATATATATATATATATATATATATATATATATATATATATATATATATATATATATATATATATATATATATATATAGATATATATATAGATATATATATATATATATATATATATATATATATATATATATATATATATATATATATATATATATATATATATATATATATATATATATATATATATATATATATATATACATATATATATATATATATATATATATATATATATATATATATATATATATATATATATATATATATATATATATATATATATATATATATATATATATATATATACATATATATATATATATATATATATATATATATATATATATATATATATATATATATATATATATATATATATATATATATATATATATATATATATATATATATATACACACAGACATATATATATATATATATATATATATATATATATATATATATATATATATATATATATATATATATATATATATATATATATATATATATATATATATATATATATATATATATATATATATATATATATATATATATATATGTGTGTGTGATTACCTAATTGTGATTATCTAATTGTGTTTACGGGAAAGAACCCAAAGCTCGTATCTTCCCGTCTCCTCATCGGTTCCATTTTAGACTTTGTCATACTTATCATACCTGTCCTTAAAACTATGGATTGAGACAGCATTAACTACCTCCTCGCTTAGCCAATTCCAATAATCAACTACTCTTACACTGAAAAAGTATTTCTTACATCCTGCGAAGAAGTTTTCTTACGAGGCTTCAAACTATGACCTCTAGTTCTAGAGCCAGCCATATCAAAATATCGATCCCTATCCACTCTATCATAACCATGAAGCAATTTAAAGACTGTCACCATATCCCCCCTCACTCTTCTAGCTTCGAGTGATGGTAAGTCTAATTCCCTCAGCCTCTCATCATAACTAAGATCGCGTATTTCTGGCACCACTTTCGTGGCATGTCTTTGAACTTTTTCAAGCTTAGCTATGTGCTTTTTCAAGTGCGGATTCCAAAAGGGGGCTGCATATTCGAGTTTTGGCCTCACATAGGTTACATAAGTATTTCTGAACATTTCCTTGTCCATGTGCCTGAAGGCTACCCCTACATTTGATAAGAATGCATATGCTGCCCTTACTATGCCATTTATATGTATTTCTGGAGACAAATCTGCCAGTATGTTTACTCCTAGATCTCTCTCATTTTCTGTCTCTTGAAGTTGTACTCCAGCCACCGAGTAGTCAAGCTTGGGCCTTCTTGCATTTGTACCCATTCTCATTACCTTACATTTTGAAGTATTGAATTTCATTAGCCACTTTTCTGACCACTCATGCAGATTATTTAGATCCTCCTGAAGTTCTCTACCATTGTTCTCGTTTTTTACTTTCTTCACAATCTTTGCATCATCTGCAAACATATTCATGAATGAATTTACAGACTCTGGTAGGTCATTTACATATACAAGGAACAAAAGTGGCCCTAAAACTGAACCCTGTGGAACTCCACTACTAACTCTTCTCCATTCAGACACTGAGTGTCTTACTCTAACCCCCTGTTCCCTTCCTTCTAAGTAAGTTTTTATCCATTCTAAAACATTTCCACCTATTCTAGCCATTGATTGCAGCTTCCTAATAAGTCTCCCATGTGGAACAGTGTCAAACGCTTTCTGGAAGTCTAGGAATATGCAATCTGCCCAGCCCTCTCTTTCCTGTAAGATTTGGCTTACCTCATCATAAAATTCTAATAAGTTTGTTACTGTTGATCTACCTTCTCTGAAGCCATGTTGCCTCACTGACAAAAAGTTGAAGGATTCCAAGTGAAGAGAGATATGTTTCCTTAGTAGTTTCTCCATAACTTTGCAAACTATGCTGGTCAAGGAAACTGGTCTATAGTTCAGAGCCGTATCCCTCCTTCCCTTTTTGAAGATAGGTATCACATTTGCTTGTTTCCAGCATCTTGGAATCTCCCCCGACTCCAGTGACTCCTTAAATATGATACTTAGTGCCACTGATATTGTGCTTGCGCATTTTTTAAGCACATGAGGGGATATGTCATCAGGACCTGTAGCTTTATGAACATCTAAATCCATCAGCGCTTTGCATACCTCTGTGGCTGTAAGGTTGATGTTCTCTAATACCGGCCCTTGAGCTTCTATCACTGCAATCTGAGGGGATGGGGTATTTTCTACTGTAAATACTGACTGAAACTCCTTGTTCAATTCTTTGCAGATCTCTTCATCCATCTCAGTGATGCTTCCATCCGCTCTCTTTAGCCTTAGAACCTGTTCTTTTACCTTCAGTTTTCCTCTGATAAAGCTGTGGAAAAGCTTGGGATTTTCTTTAGCCTTCCTGGTGATGTCCCTCTCATAGTCTCTCTCTGCCTCTCTCCTTTTACTTAGGTAGTCATTTCTTACTCTTTTGTAGGTTTGCC
>JAXCGZ010000196.1:42500-111759 GCA_037179515.1 Halocaridina rubra
AGTAAAAAACGAGAACAATGGTAGAGAACTTCAGGAGGATCTAAATAATCTGCATGAGTGGTCAGAAAAGTGGCTAATGAAATTCAATACTTCAAAATGTAAGGTAATGAGAATGGGTACAAGTGCAAGAAGGCCCAAGCTTGACTACTCGGTGGCTGGAGTACAACTTCAAGAGACAGAAAATGAGAGAGATCTAGGAGTAAACATACTGGCAGATTTGTCTCCAGAAATACATATAAATGGCATAGTAAGGGCAGCATATGCATTCTTATCAAATGTAAGGGTAGCCTTCAGGCACATGGACAAGGAAATGTTCAGAAATATTTATGTAACCTATGTGAGGCCAAAACTCGAATATGCAGCCCCCTTTTGGAATCTGCACTTGAAAAAGCACATAGCTAAGCTTGAAAAAGTTCAAAGACATGCCACGAAACTGGTGCCAGAAATACGCAATCTCAGTTATGATGAGAGGCTGAGGGAATTAGACTTACCATCACTCGAAGCTAGAAGAGTGAGGGGGGATATGGTGACAGTCTTTAAATTCCTTCATGGTTATGATAGAGTGGATAGGGATCGATATTTTGATATGGCTGGCTCTAGAACTAGAGGTCATAGTTTGAAGCTTCGTAAGAAAACTTCTATGCAGGATGAAAGGAAATACTTTTTCAGTGTAAGAGTAGTTGATAATTGGAATTGGCTAAGCGAGGAGGTAGTTAATACTATCTCAATCCATAGTTTTAAGGACAGGTATGATAAGTATGACTAAGTCTAAAATGGAACCGATGAGGAGACGGGAAGATACGAGCTTTGGGCTCTTTCCCGTAAACACAATTAGATAATTACAATTAGGTAATCACAAAATACTTTTTCAGTGTAAGAGTAGTTGATAATTGGAATTCGCTAAGCGAGGAGGTAGTTAATGCTATGTCAATCCATAGTTTTAAGGACAGGTATGATAAGTATGACTAAGTATAAAATGGAACCGATGAGGAGACGGGAAGATACGAGCTTTGGGCTCTTTCCCGTAAACACAATTAGGTAATCACAATTAGGTCATCACACACACACGTTCAGTGACACACGAAACTGCTCCTCTTAAATTACTACTTGTGTTTTGAGTGACTAAGTGCTTAGTGGAAAACTTTACTATAATTTCCATAAATCTGAAATCCTGCAGAGTATTGTGAGTACAAAACTTATATTTGTTGTATGACGAGACTGTCCAAAATATTAAAGGAAAAAAATTGAGAACATTTTCGTGAGGGGAGAGAGAAGCTGCCGTTCAGTTATGCCTTGAAGGAAATCTAGAAGAGTTGCCAGAGGTGAAGCCATCACATCATATTACCTAATTTTTTGTGTAAACTGGGGAAAGCTCTTAAGCCGTTTACCTGATCCTGTGGTTCTATATATTGTTAAAATCAGCATCCTTCCCATTTATATTAACTGGTTAGTTAGCTTGATACACGAAATAATTGAATAATTAAAAAAAAAAATATCCACCTGTCAACAGTACTGAGTTAAGTTGCCAAGTACTACAGCTGTCTTATTTTCTTCATTTTTTTGCTTTTCTTTTAGCTTTCTCTTTTACTATTTTTTTTTATTTTGTATATATATTGAGTTAAATGTAAAGTCTAATCCTGTGATAACATATCTTGGTTAGCAAGTGAGTTTATCAGTTAGGAAGAATATATAGCAGAAACAGGTGGGTGCCACCTCAGACACAAATTCGAATTTTCCTTCAGGTTTGACTTTTGTTTTTCTTTTTCTTTTTATCCTTAAATTACCATGGTCAAGTTTTTAAGTTAAGATGTGTGTTACCAGAAAAGAGATAAACTGAGTCACTAAATAGCACTTATATGGAGATATAAAAATTCTGTGTGAAGCTTAATTAAAAGTTTTTCTCTTTTTTTTCCTCTTTCTCGTCTTCTTTCTATATTCTGTGAGAGGGAAAAAATAAAAATGACGCCATCTCTGTCCCAAGCCTCTCCCATCCATGGGTCGGTAGGAGGGGTAGCCATTAGGGGACTTAAACAGAAAATCAAGAATTTAGAGGCAATGGTTATAAGCCTTGATGATAAAATTCGGAATATGGATGGAGAAATGAAAGAGAATGAAACACTCAGAGAACAAATAAGATCTTTGGAGGAAGCAAATAAAGCACAAGGGCAGGAGAGAAAGGAACTAGAAAAAAGAATAAAGAAGCTGGAAGGGGAAAAGAGTCAACTAGAATCTAGAATTTCTAAACAAGAAGATAAAAACAAACAGCTGAATGACAACCTAAAGGAATTAGATGTTAGTTCACTGCTCTCTTCTGAGAGAGACGAGATTGCTGCTTGGAATGTCCAGATTAAGGAAAACATTGAACAGTTCAGAAAAGAGTTCCAGGAGCTGAATATGGAATATGATGCCATGAAAACTTCCTTTGCTGATGCACTAAAGGGGAATGTGGCAGTAAAAGAGGCTGTAAAGGTGGTGGCACTGGAAAACATACAAACAGTTGACTATAAAGAGACAGTAATCGAAAAAATGAAAGACGTTGTGATGGAAAGGGCAAACCCACTCATCAGACAGGCACTTGATAAGGAGAAGACAGTGGTAATCTCAGGCATAAGCGAATCCCAGGAGCCAACATGGCAGGGGAGACTTGAAGAAAATAAAGCTAGGGTTGTAGACCTGATAAGAAAGCTTGGAGTAGTTTGTGGTCCTGAGGATATTGTAAACATACACCAACTAGGTAAATATTCGAGGGAAGGAAAGCCGAGACCAACAAAAGTAACCTTTGAGAGAGGGGAAACATGTAGGGAAATATTGTTGAGAAAAAAAAAGTCTAAAAGACCTTCAAGAATTCAAAGAAGTGTTCATTAGACGATACAGAACACAGGAAGAGATGGGAAAGATCAAAAACTTGTTGCAAGAGGCAAGAAGGTTAAATGATGAAAGAAATGAAGAAGAGAAGAAATATTTTTGTTACAGAGTTCTTCCAGACAAAGGGGAGATAAAGAAGATAATGACAGAAGATCAGGGGATGGGGCCTCATTAAGATTGTTATACACAAATGTTGATGGATTAGCTGGTAAGGCAGTAGAATTAAAAGATAGGATTCACAACAGTAAGGCAGATATAGTGGCAATTACAGAGACTAAGTTGAGTGAGGACATAAACAGTGTCACAGTTTTTCCTAAGGGCTTCAGAATACTAAGGGTTGAAAGATCTGAGAGGACTGGTGGAGGGATAGCACTGCTCATAAGTGAAAGGATTCAAGTTGAAGAAATAAACTTGGCTATAGAAAGTGAGTTCAAGGAATTTCTTGTTGCTCGCAAAAATACTGGGTCAGAGAGCATTATAATAACTGTTGTATACAACCCACCAAGGAACCAAAATAGGCTTGAAGTTTATGAGGAAAGTCATATAGGTACTATTGAAGTCATAAACTCAGTTGTTAACATGGCACGGGAAAAAAAATGTAGGATTTTGATTATGGGAGACTTTAATCATAAAGAGATAGATTGGATAAATCTTGACCCACACAGTGGTGAGGACTCATTCGGGGCAAGATTCCTAGATTGCGTACAAGGGAACTTCCTACACCAACATGTAATGGAACCAACAAGGGCCAGGGGTGGGGATGAGCCATCACTACTTGATCTAGTGTTCACAGATAATGTGTGGATATTGAAAATATTGAGTATGAACCACCAATTGGAAAGAGTGACCACTGTGTGTTGTTGATGGAGTATATCATTGAAGATATTCTTCCTGAGAGTAGAGGCACTGAGGACATGAGGAGGAACTATCCGAAAGGAGATTACATCAAAATGAATGCGCTTTTTGCAGTTATTGACTGGAGAACCTTATTTTACAACAAATCTGTACAAGAAATGTATGACATCTTTTGTGAGAAATATGGGAAGATAGTAGATTGCTGCATACCTGTCACCAAAGTAGGTGTAATTCATGCCAGAGAGAAATGGTTCTATAATGGGTGTAAAAGAGCTAAGGAGAGGAAAGACAAATGCTGGAAAAGGTATAGGAGGAGAAAAAACATAAATGCCTGGCAAACCTACAAAAGAGCAAGAAATGACTATCTAAGTAAAAGGAGAGAGGCAGAGAGAGACTATGAGAGGGACATCACCAGGAAGGCTAAAGAAAATCCCAAGCTTTTCCAAAGCTTTATCAGAGGAAAACTGAACAGGTTTTAAGGCTAAAGAGAGCGGATGGAAGCATCACTGAGACGGATGAAGAGATCTGCAAAGAATTGAACAAGGAGTTTCAGTCAGTATTTACAGTAGAAAATACCCCACCCCCTCAGATTGCAGTGATAGAAGCTCCAGGGCCGGTATTAGAGAACATCAACCTTACAGCCACAGAGGTATGCAAAGCGTTGATGGATTTAGATGTTCATAAAGCTACAGGTCCTGATGACATATCCCCTCATGTGCTTAAAAATGCGCAAACACAATATCAGTGGCACTAAGTATCATATTTAAGGAGTCACTGGAGTCAGGGGAGATTCCAAGATGCTGGAAACAAGCAAATGTGATACCTATCTTCAAAAAGGGAAGGAGGGATACGGCTCTGAACTATAGACCAGTTTCCTTGACCAGCATAGTTTGCAAAGTTATGGAGAAACTACTAAGAAAAAAACATATCTCTCTTCACTTGGAATCCTTCAACTTTTTGTCAGTGAGGCAACATGGCTTCAGGGAAGGTAGATCAACAGTAACAATCTTATTAGAATTTTATGATGAGGTAAGCCAAATCTTACAGGAAAAAGAGGGCTGGGCAGATTGCATATTCCTAGACTTCCAGAAAGCGTTTGACACTGTTCCACATGGGAGACTTATTAGGAAGCTGCAATCAATGGCTAGAATAGGTGGAAATGTTTTGGAATGGATAAAAACTTACTTAGAAGGAAGGGAACAGAGGGTTAGAGTAAGACACTCAGTGTCTGAATGGAGAAGAGTTAGTAGTGGAGTTCCACAGGGTTCAGTTTTAGGGCCACTTTTGTTCCTTGTATATGTAAATGACCTACCAGAGTCTGTAAATTCATTCATGAATATGTTTGCAGATGATGCAAAGATTGTGAAGAAAGTAAAAAACGAGAACAATGGTAGAGAACTTCAGGAGGATCTAAATAATCTGCATGAGTGGTCAGAAAAGTGGCTAATGAAATTCAATACTTCAAAATGTAAGGTAATAAGAATGGGTACAAGTGCAAGAAGGCCCAAGCTTGACTACTCAGTGGCTGGAGTACAACTTCAAGAGACAGAAAATGAGAGAGATCTAGGAGTAAACATACTGGCAGATTTGTCTCCAGAAATACATATAAATGGCATAGAAAGGGAAGCATATGCATTCTTATCAAATGTAAGGGTAGCCTTCAGGCACATGGACAAGGAAATGTTCAGAAATATTTATGTAACCTATGTGAGGCCAAAACTCGAATATGCAGCCCCCTTTTGGAATCTGCACTTGAAAAAGCACATAGCTAAGCTTGAAAAAGTTCAAAGACATGCCACGAAACTGGTGCCAGAAATACGCAATCTCAGTTATGATGAGAGGCTGAGGGAATTAGACTTACCATCACTCGAAGCTAGAAGAGTGAGGGGGGATATGGTGACAGTCTTTAAATTCCTTCATGGTTATGATAGAGTGGATAGGGATCGATATTTTGATATGGCTGGCTCTAGAACTAGAGGTCATAGTTTGAAGCTTCGTAAGAAAACTTCTTTGCAGGATGTAAGGAAATACTTTTTCAGTGTAAGAGTAGTTATTAATTGGAATTGGCTAAGCGAGGAGGTAGTTAATGCTATCTGAATCCATAGTTTTAAGGACAGGTATGATAAGTATCACTAAGTCTAAAATGGAACCGATGAGGAGACGGGAAGATACGAGTTTGGGCTCTTTCCCGTAAACACAATTAGGTAATCACAATTAGGTAATCACACACACTATATATATATATATATATATATATATATATATATATATATATATATATATATATATATATATATATATATATATATATATATATATATATACACACACAAGCTTGACTACTCGGTGGCTGGAGTACAACTTCAAGAGACAGAAAATGAGAGAGATCTAGGAGTAAACATACTGGCAGATTTGTCTCCTGAAATACATATAAATGGCATAGTAAGGGCAGCATATGCATTCTTATTAAATGTAAGGGTAGCCTTCAGGCACATGGACAAGGAAATGTTCAGAAATATTTATGTAACTTATGTGAGGCCAAAACTCGAATATGCAGCCCCCTTTTGGAATCCGCACTTGAAAAAGCATATAGCTAAGCTTGAAAAAGTTCAAAGACATGCCACGAAACTGGTGCCAGAAATACGCAATCTCAGTTATGATGAGAGGCTGAGGGAATTAGACTTACCATCACTCGAAGCTAGAAGAGTGAGGGGGGATATGGTGACAGTCTTTAAATTCCTTCATGGTTATGATAGAGTGGATAGGGATCGATATTTTGATATGGCTGGCTCTAGAACTAGAGGTCATAGTTCGAAGCTTCGTAAGAAAACTTCTTTGCAGGATGTAAGAAAATACTTTTTCAGTGTAAGAGTAGTTGATAATTGGAATTGGCTAAGCGAGGAGGTAGTTAATGCTATCTCAATCCATAGTTTTAAGGACAGGTATGATAAGTATGACTAAGTATAAAATGGAACCGATGAGGAGACTTTAAGATACGAGCTTTGGGCTCTTTCCCGTAAACACAGTTAGGTAATCGCAATTAGGTAATCACATATATATATATATATATATATATATATATATATATATATATATATATATATATATATATATATATATATAAATATATATATATATATATATATATATATATATATATATATATATATATATATATATATATATATATATATATATATATATATATATATATATACACAAGCTTGACTACTCGGTGGCTGGAGTACAACTTCAAGAGACAGAAAATGAGAGAGATCTAGGAGTAAACATACTGGCAGATTTGTCTCCAGAAATACATATAAATGGCATAGTAAGGGCAGCATATGCATTCTTATCAAATGTAAGGGTAGCCTTCAGGCACATGGACAAGGAAATGTTCAGAAATATTTATGTAACTTATGTGAGGCCAAAACTCGAATATTCAGCCCCCTTTTGGAATCCGCACTTGAAAAAGCACATAGCTAAGCTTGAAAAAGTTCAAGGACATGCCACGAAACTGGTGCCAGGAATACGCAATCTCAGTTATGATGAGAGGCTGAGGGAATTAGACTTACCATCACTCGAAGCTAGAAGAATGAGGGGGGATATGGTGACAGTCTTTAAATTCCTTCATGGTTATGATAGAGTGGATAGGGATCGATATTTTGATATGGCTGGCTCTAGTTCTAGAGGTCATAGTTTGCAGCTTCGTAAGAAAACTTCTTTGCAGGATGTAAGGAAATACTTTTTCAGTGTAAGAGTAGTATATAACTGGAATTGGCTAAGCGAGGAGGTAGTTAATGCTATCTCAATCCATAGTTTTAAGGACAGGTATGATAAGTATGACTAAGTATAAAATGGAACCGATGAGGAGACGGGAAGATACGAGCTTTGGGCGCTTTCCCGTAAACACAATTAGGTAGTCACATATATGTGTATATATATATATATATATATATATATATATATATATATATATATATATATATATACATATATATATATATATATATATATATATATATATATATATATATATATATATATATATATATATATATATATATATATATATATATATATATATATATATATATTTATATATATATATATATATATATATATATATATATATATATATATATATATATATATATATATATATATATATATATATATATATATATATATATATATATATATACACACACACAAGCTTGACTACTCGGTGGCTGGAATACAACTTCAAGAGAAAGAAAATGAGAGAGATCTAGGAGTAAACATACTGGCAGATTTGTCTCCAGAAATACATATAAATGGCATAGTAAGGGCAGCATATACATTCTTATCAAATGTAAGGGTAGCCTTCAAGCACATGGACAAGGAAATGTTCAGAAATATTTATGCCACTTATGTGAGGCCAAAATTCGAATATGCAGCCCCCTTCTGGAACCCGCACTTGAAAAAGCACATAGCTAAGCTTGAAAAAGTTCGAAGACATGCCACGAAACTGGTGCCAGAAATACGCAATCTCAGTTATGAGGAGAGGCTGAGGGAATTAGACTTACCATCACTCGAAGCTATTAGAGTGAGGGGGGATATGGTGACAGTCTTTAAATTCCTTCATGGTTATGATAGAGTGGATAGGGATCGATATTTTGATATGGCTGGCTCTAGAACTAGAGGTCATAGTTTGAAGCTTCGTAAGAAAACTTCTTTGCAGGATGTAAGAAAATACTTTTTCAGTGTAAGAGTAGTTGATAATTGGAATTGGCTAAGCGAGGAGGTAGTTAATGCTATCTCAATCCATAGTTTTAAGGACAGGTATGATAAGTATGACTAAGTATAAAATGGAACCGATGAGGAGACGGGAAGATACGAGCTTTGGGCTCTTTCCCGTAAACACAATTAGGTAGTCACATATATGTGTGTGTATATATATATATATATATATATATATATATATATATATATATATATATATATATATATATATATATATATATATATATATATATATATATATATATATATATATATATATATATATATATATATATATATATATATATATATATATATATATATATATATATATATATATATATATATATATATATATATATATATATATATATATATATATATATATATATATATATATATACACACACACAAGCTTGACTACTCGGTGGCTGGAATACAACTTCAAGAGACAGAAAATGAGAGAGATCTAGGAGTAAACATACTGGCAGATTTGTCTCCAGAAATACATATAAATGGCATAGTAAGGGCAGCATATACATTCTTATCAAATGTAAGGGTAGCCTTCAAGCACATGGACAAGGAAATGTTCAGAAATATTTATGCCACTTATGTGAGGCCAAAATTCGAATATGCAGCCCCCTTCTGGAACCCGCACTTGAAAAAGCACATAGCTAAGCTTGAAAAAGTTCAAAGACATGCCACGAAACTGGTGCCAGAAATACACAATCTCAGTTATGATGAGAGGCTGAGGGAATTAGACTTACCATCACTCGAAGCTATTAGAGTGAGAGGGGATATGGTGACAGTCTTTAAATTCCTTCATGGTTATGATAGAGTGGATAGGGATCGATATTTTGATATGGCTGGCTCTAGAACTAGAGGTCATAGTTTGAAGCTTCGTAAGAAAACTTCTTTGCAGGATGTAAGAAAATACTTTTTCAGTGTAAGAGTAGTTGATAATTGGAATTGGCTAAGCGAGGAGGTAGTTAATGCTATCTCAATCCATAGTTTTAAGGACAGGTATGATAAGTATGACTAAGTATAAAATGGAACCGATGAGGAGACGGGAAGATACGAACCTTGGGCTCTTTCCCGTAAACACAATTAGTTAATCACATATATGTATATATATATATATATATATATATATATATATATATATATATATATATATATATATATATATATATATATATATATATAGATATATACATACACACACAAGCTTGACTACTCGGTGGCTGGAGTACAACTTCAAGAGACAGAAAATGAGAGAGATCTAGGAGTAAACATACTGGCAGATTTGTCTCCAGAAATACATATAAATGGCATAGTAAGGGCAGCATATACATTCTTATCAAATGTAAGGGTAGCCTTCAGGCACATGGACAAGGAAATGATCAGAAATATTTATGTAACTTATGTGAGGCCAAAACTCGAATATGCAGCCCCCTTTTGGAATCCGCACTTGAAAAAGCACATAGCTAAGCTTGAAAAAGTTCAAAGACATGCCACGAAGCAGAGCTGCCTCGTGTGTGCCAGTAGGCATGTTGCAGTGTCCTCTATTCTTATGTTCTTATGTTCTTATGAAACTGGTGCCAGAAATACGCAATCTCAGTTATGATGAGAGGCTGAGGGAATTAGACTTACCATCACTCGAAGCTAGAAGAGTGAGGGGGGATATGGTGACAGTCTTTAAATTCCTTCATGGTTATGATAGAGTGGATAGGGATCGATATTTTGATATGGCTAGCTCCAGAACTAGAGGTCATAGTTTGAAGCTTCGTAAGAAAACTTGTTTGCAGGATGTAAGAAAATACTTTTTCAGTGTAAGAGTAGTTGATAATTGGAATTGGCTAAGCGAGGAGGTAGTTAATGCTATCTCAATCCATAGTTTTAAGGACAGGTATGATAAGTATGACTAAGTATAAAATGGAACCGATGAGGAGACGGGAAGATACGAGCTTTGGGCTCTTTCCCATAAACACAATTAGGTAATCACAATTAGGTAATCACATATATATATATATATATATATATATATATATATATATATTTATATATATATATATATATATATATATACACACACAGGTAGTCGCCGTGGCTCAGTCGGTAGCGTCTCCGACTCTGAGGCGTCAGGTCGAGGGTTCGCGCCCCATCACGGTCTGAGGTTAGCAAAGGCATGCACTCAGCGTAAGGATTACATTTGCCAAAACAAGTCCTTCGCAAGAAGGCAACCGTCCTAGCACTTGGTTGATAAGGGAGTCCGTGACGTAAAACCGGAACCTGATATATATATACACACACAAGCTTGACTACTCGGTGGCTGTAGTACAACTTCAAAAGACAGAAAATGAGAGAGATCTAGGAGTAAACATACTGGCAGGTTTGTCTCCAGAAATACATATAAATGGCATAGTAAGGGCAGCATATGCATTCTTATCAAATATAAGGGTAGCCTTCAGGCACATGGACAAGGAAATGTTCAGAAATATTTATGTAACTTATGTGAGGCCAAAACTCGAATATACAGCCCCCTTTTGGAATCCGCACTTGAAAAAGCACATAGCTAAGCTTGAAAAAGTTCAAAGACATGATACGAAACTGGTGCCAGAAATACGCAATCTCAGTTATGATGAGAGGCTGAGGGAATTAGACTTACCATCACTCGAAGCTATTAGAGTGAGGGTGGGATATGGTGACAGTCTTTAAATTCCTTCATGGTTATGATAGAGTGGATAGTAATCGATATTTTGATATGGCTGGCTCTAGAACTAGAGGTCATAGTTTGAAGCTTCGTAAGAAAACTTCTTTGCAGGATGTAAGAAAATTCTTTTTCAGTGTAAGGGTAGTTGATAATTGGAATTGGCTAAGCGAGGAGGTAGTTAATGCTATCTCAATCCATAGTTTTAAGGACAGGTATGATAAGTATGACTAAGTATAAAATGGAACCGATGAGGAGACGGGAAGATACGAGCTTTGGGCTCTTTCCCGTAAACACAATTAGGTAGTCACATATATGTGTGTGTATATATATATATATATATATATATATATATATATATATATATATATATATATATATATATATATATATATATATATATATATATATATATATATATATATATATATATATATATATATATATATATATATATATATATATATATATATATATATATATATATATATATATATATATATATATATACACACACACAAGCTTGACTACTCAGTGGCTGGAATACAACTTCAAGAGACAGAAAATGAGAGAGATCTAGGAGTAAACATACTGGCAGATTTGTCTCCAGAAATACATATAAATGGCATAGTAAGGGCAGCATATACATTCTTATCAAATGTAAGGGTAGCCTTCAAGCACATGGACAAGGAAATGTTCAGAAATATTTATGCCACTTATGTGAGGCCAAAATTCGAATATGCAGCCCCCTTCTGGAACCCGCACTTGAAAAAGCACATAGCTAAGCTTGAAAAAGTTCAAAGACATGCCACGAAACTGGTGCCAGAAATACGCAATCTCAGTTATGATGAGAGGCTGAGGGAATTAGACTTACCATCACTCGAAGCTATTAGAGTGAGGGGGGATATGGTGACAGTCTTTAAATTCCTTCATGGTTATGATAGAGTGGATAGGGATCGATATTTTGATATGGCTGGCTCTAGAACTAGAGGTCATAGTTTGAAGCTTCGTAAGAAAACTTGTTTGCAGGATGTAAGAAAATACTTTTTCAGTGTAAGAGTAGTTGATAATTGGAATTGGCTAAGCGAGGAGGTAGTTAATGCTATCTCAATCCATAGTTTTAAGGACAGGTATGATAAGTATGACTAAGTATAAAATGGAACCGATGAGGAGACGGGAAGATACGAACCTTGGGCTCTTTCCCGTAAACACAATTAGTTAATCACATATATGATATATATATATATATATATATATATATATATATATATATATATATATATATATATATATATATATATATATATATATATATATATATATATAGATATATACATACACACACAAGCTTGACTACTCGGTGGCTGGAGTACAACTTCAAGAGACAGAAAATGAGAGAGATCTAGGAGTAAACATTCTGGCAGATTTGTCTCCAGAAATACATATAAATGGCATAGTAAGGGCAGCATATACATTCTTATCAAATGTAAGGGTAGCCTTCAGGCACATGGACAAGGAAATGATCAGAAATATTTATGTAACTTATGTGAGGCCAAAATTCGAATATGCAGCCCCCTTTTGGAATCCGCACTTGAAAAAGCACATAGCTAAGCTTGAAAAAGTTCAAAGACATGCCACGAAGCAGAGCTGCCTCGTGTGTGCCAGTAGGCATGTTGCAGTGTCCTCTATTCTTATGTTCTTATGTTCTTATGAAACTGGTGCCAGAAATACGCAATCTCAGTTATGATGAGAGGCTGAGGGAATTAGACTTACCATCACTCGAAGCTAGAAGAGTGAGGGGGGATATGGTGACAGTCTTTAAATTCCTTCATGGTTATGATAGAGTGGATAGGGATCGATATTTTGATATGGCTAGCTCCAGAACTAGAGGTCATAGTTTGAAGCTTCGTAAGAAAACTTGTTTGCAGGATGTAAGAAAATACTTTTTCAGTGTAAGAGTAGTTGATAATTGGAATTGGCTAAGCGAGGAGGTAGTTAATGCTATCTCAATCCATAGTTTTAAGGACAGGTATGATAAGTATGACTAAGTATAAAATGGAACCGATGAGGAGACGGGAAGATACGAGCTTTGGGCTCTTTCCCGTAAACACAATTAGGTAATCACAATTAGGTAATCACATATATATATATATATATATATATATATATATATATATATATATATATATATATATATATATATATATATATATATATATATATACACACACAGGTAGTCGCCGTGGCTCAGTCGGTAGCGTCTCCGACTCTGAGGCGTCAGGTCGAGGGTTCGCGCCCCATCACGGTCTGAGGTTAGCAAAGGCATGCACTCAGCGTAAGGATTACATTTGCCAAAACAAGTCCTTCGCAAGAAGGCAACCGTCCTAGCACTTGGTTGATAAGGGAGTCCGTGACGTAAAACCGGAACCTGATATATATATACACACACAAGCTTGACTACTCGGTGGCTGTAGTACAACTTCAAGAGACAGAAAATGAGAGAGATCTAGGAGTAAACATACTGGCAGGTTTGTCTCCAGAAATACATATAAATGGCATAGTAAGGGCAGCATATGCATTCTTATCAAATATAAGGGTAGCCATCAGGCACATGGACAAGGAAATGTTCAGAAATATTTATGTAACTTATGTGAGGCCAAAACTCGAATATACAGCCCCCTTTTGGAATCCGCACTTGAAAAAGCACATAGCTAAGCTTGAAAAAGTTCAAAGACATGATACGAAACTGGTGCCAGAAATACGCAATCTCAGTTATGATGAGAGGCTGAGGGAATTAGACTTACCATCACTCGAAGCTATTAGAGTGAGGGTGGGATATGGTGACAGTCTTTAAATTCCTTCATGGTTATGATAGAGTGGATAGGGATCGATATTTTGATATGGCTGGCTCTAGAACTAGAGGTCATAGTTTGAAGCTTCGTAAGAAAACTTCTTTGCAGGATGTAAGAAAATTCTTTTTCAGTGTAAGGGTAGTTGGTAATTGGAATTGGCTAAGCGAGGAGGTAGTTAATGCTATCTCAATCCATAGTTTTAAGGACAGGTATGATAAGTATGACTAAGTATAAAATGGAACCGATGAGGAGACGGGAAGATACGAGCTTTGGGCTCTTTCCCGTAAACACAATTAGGTAGTCACATATATGTGTGTGTATATATATATATATATATATATATATATATATATATATATATATATATATATATATATATATATATATATATATATATATATATATATATACACACACACAAGCTTGACTACTCGGTGGCTGGAATACAACTTCAAGAGACAGAAAATGAGAGAGATCTAGGAGTAAACATACTGGCAGATTTGTCTCCAGAAATACATATAAATGGCATAGTAAGGGCAGCATATACATTCTTATCAAATGTAAGGGTAGCCTTCAAGCACATGGACAAGGAAATGTTCAGAAATATTTATGCAACTTATGTGAGGCCAAAACTCGAATATGCAGCCCCCTTCTGGAACCCGCACTTGAAAAAGCACATAGCTAAGCTTGAAAAAGTTCAAAGACATGATACGAAACTGGTGCCAGAAATACGCAATCTCAGTTATGATGAGAGGCTGAGGGAATTAGACTTACCATCACTCGAAGCTATTAGAGTGAGGGGGGATATGGTGACAGTCTTTAAATTCCTTCATGGTTATGATAGAGTGGATAGGGATCGATATTTTGATATGGCTGGCTCTAGAACTAGTGGTCATAGTTTGAAGCTTCGTAAGAAAACTTCTTTGCAGGATGTAAGAAAATACTTTTTCATTGTAAGAGTAGTTGATAATTGGAATTGGCTAAGCGAGGAGGTAGTTAATGCTATCTCAATCCATAGTTTTAAGGACAGGTATGATAAGTATGACTAAGTATAAAATGGAACCGATGAGGAGACGGGAAGATACGAGCCTTGGGCTCTTTCCCGTAAACACAATTAGTTAATCACATATATGTATATATATAAATATATATATATATATATATATATATATATATATATATATATATATATATATATATATATATATATATATATATATATATATATACACACACACACAAGCTTGACTACTCGGTGGCTGGAGTACAACTTCAAGAGGCAGAAAATGAGAGAGATCTATGAGTAAACATACTGGCAGATTTGTCTCCAGAAATACATATAAATGGCATAGTAAGGGCAGCATATGCATTCTTATCAAATGTAATGGTAGCCTTCAAGCACATGGACAAGGAAATGTTCAGAAATATTTATGCAACTTATGTGAGGCCAAAACTCGAATATGCAGCCCCCTTTTGGAATCCGCACTTGAAAAAGTACATAGCTAAGCTTGAAAAAGTTCAGAGACATACCACGAAACTGGTGCCAGAAATACGCAATCTCAGTTATGATGAGGGGCTGAGGGAATTAGACTTACCATCACTCGAAGCTAGAAGAGTGAGGGGGGATATGGTGACAGTCTTTAAATTTCTTCATGGTTATGATAGAGTGGCTAGGGATCGATATTTTGATATGGCTGGTTCTAGAACTAGAGGTCATAGTTTGAAGCTTCGTAAGAAAACTTCTTTGCAGGATGTAAGAAAATACTTTTTCAGTGTAAGAGTAGTTGATAATTGGAATTGGCTAAGCGAGGAGGTAGTTAATGCTATCTCAATCCATAGTTTTAAGGACAGGTATGATAAGTATGACTAAGTATAAAATGGAACCGATGAGGAGACGGGAAGATACGAGCTTTGGGCTCTTTCCCGTAAACACAATTAGGTAATCACATATATATATATATATATATATATATATATATATATATATATATATATATATATATATATATATATATATATATTTACACACACAGGTAGTCGCCGTGGCTCAGTCGGTAGCGTCTCCGACTCTGAGGCGTCAGGTCGAGGGTTCGCGCCCCGTCACGTTCTGAGGTTAGCAAAGGCATGCACTCAGCGTAAGGATTACATTTGCCAAAACAAGTCCTTCGCAAGAAGGCAACCGTCCTAGCCCTTGGTTGATAAGGGAGTCCGTGACGTAAAACCGGAACCGGATATATATATACACACACAAGCTTGACTACTCGGTGGCTGGAGTACAACTTCAAGAGACAGAAAATGAGAGAGATCTAGGAGTAAACATACTGGCAGATTTGTTTCCAGAAATACATATAAATGGCATAGTAGGGGCAGCATATGCATTCTTATCAAATATAAGGGTAGCCTTCAGGCACATGGACAAGGAAATGTTCAGAAATATTTATGTAACTTATGTGAGGCCAAAACTCGAATATGCAACCCCCTTTTGGAATCCGCACTTGAAAAAGCACATAGCTAAGCTTGAAAAAGTTCAAAGACATGCCACGAAACTGATGCCAGAAATACGCAATCTCAGTTATGATGAGAGGCTGAGGGAATTAGACTTACCATCACTCGAAGCTATTAGAGTGAGGGTGGGATATGGTGACAGTCATTAAATTCCTTCATGGTAATGATAGAGTGGATAGGGATCGATATTTTGATATGGCTGGCTCTAGAACTAGAGGTCATAGTTTGAAGCTTCGTAAGAAAACTTCTTTGCAGGATGTAAGAAAATACTTTTTCAGTGTAAGGGTAGTTGATAATTGGAATTGGCTAAGCGAGGAGGTAGTTAATGCTATCTCAATCCATAGTTTTAAGGACAGGTATGATAAGTATGACTAAGTATAAAATGGAACCGATGAGGAGACGGGAAGATACGAGCTTTGGGCTCTTTCCCGTAAACACAGTTAGGTAATCACAATTAGGTAATCACATATATATATATATATATATATATATATATATATATATATATATATATATATATATATATATATATATATATATATATATATATATATATATATATACACACACAAGCTTGACTACTCGGTGGCTGTAGTACAACTTCTAGAGACAGAAAATGAGAGAGATCTAGGAGTAAACATACTGGCAGATTTGTCTCCAGAAATACATATAAATGGCATAGTAAGGGCAGCATATGCATTCTTATCAAATGTAAGGGTAGCCTTCAGGCACATGGACAAGGAAATGTTCAGAAATATTTATGTAACTTATGTGAGGCCAAACCTCGAATATGCAGCCCCCTTTTGGAATCCGCACTTGAAAAAGCATATAGCTAAGCTTGAAAAAGTTCAAAGACATGCCACGAAACTGGTGCCAGAAATACGCAATCTCAGTTATGATGAGACGCTGAGGGAATTAGATTTACCATCACTCGAAGCTAGAAGAGTGAGGGGGGATATGGTGACAGTCTTTAAATTCCTTCATGGTTATGATAGAGTGGCTAGGGATCGATATTTTGATATGGCTGGCTCTAGAACTAGAGGTCATAGTTTGAAGCTTCGTAAGAAAACTTCTTTGCAGGATGTAAGAAAATACTTTTTCAGTGTAAGAGTAGTTGATAATTGGAATTGGCTAAGCGAGGAGGTAGTTAATGCTACCTCAATCCATAGTTTTAAGGACAGGTATGATAAGTATGACTAAGTATAAAATGGAACCGATGAGGAGACGGGAAGATACGAGCTTTGAGCTCTTTCCCGTAAACACAATTAGGTAATCAAAATTAGGTAATCACATATATATATATATATATATATATATATATATATATATATATATATATATATATATATATATATATATATATATATATATATATATATATATATATATATATATATATATATATATATATATATATCTATATATATATATATATATATATATATATATATATATATATATATATATATATATATATATATATATATATATATATATATATATATATATATATATATATATATACACACAAGCTTGACTACTCGGTGGCTGGAGTACAACTTCAAGAGACAGAAAATGAGAGAGATCTAGGAGTAAACATACTGGCAGATTTGTCTCCAGAAATACATATAAATGGCAAAGTAAGGGCAGCATATGCATTCTTATCAAATGTAAGGGTAGCCTTCAGGCACATGGACAAGGAAATGTTCAGAAATATTTATGTAACTTATGTGAGGCCAAAACTCGAATATGCAGCCCCCTTTTGGAATCCGCACTTGAAAAAGCACATAGCTAAGTTTGAAAAAGTTCAAAGACATGCCACGAAGCGGAGCTGTCTCGTGTGTGCCAGTAGGCATGTTGCAGTGTCCTCTATTCTTGTGTTCTTATGAAACTGGTGCCAGAAATACGCAATCTCAGTTATGATGAGAGGCTGAGGGAATTAGACTTACCATCACTCGAAGCTAGAAGAGTGAGGGGGGATATAGTGACAGTCTTTAAATTCCTTCATGGTTATGATAGAGTGGGTAGGGATCGATATTTTGATATGGCTGGCTCTAGAACTAGAGGTCATAGTTTGAAGCTTCGTAAGAAAACTTCTTTGCAGGATGTAAGAAAATACTTTTTCAGTGTAAGAGGAGTTGATAATTGGAATTGGCTAAGCGAGGAGGTAGTTAATGCTATCTCAATCCATAGTTTTAAGGACAGGTATGATAAGTATGACTAAGTATAAAATGGAACCGATGAGGAGACGGGAAGATACGAGCTTTGGGCTCTTTTCCATAAACACAATTAGGTAATCACAATTAGGTAATCACACACATATATATATATATATATATATATATATATATATATATATATATATATATATATATATATATATATATATATATATATATATATATATATATATATATATTACTAAGTCAAGGCGCTACCACTACACCACAGAAGGTTAAAAGGAACCCAACCTTATAGCTTATATCTGCTATACTTAGGAATGAACGCATTCTAACTGAATGCCACTATGTTCATATTACAGATTCCCCAACCTCACTCGTGGTTTCATTTTAGCATTTAATTCAATTCCCAATCTCAATCGGGTCTTACAATAACCAAGCAAGCACATTACATATGTGAAAACATGAATCATTTTTTTTTTTTTTTTTTACCCCGACCGGGACTCAAACCTAGGACTTATGATTACTAAGTCAAGGCGCTACCACTATACCACAGAAGGTTAAAAGGAACTCAACCTTATAGCTTATATCTGCTATTCTTAGGAATGAACTCATTCTAACTGAATGCCACTATGGTCATATTACAGATTCCCCAACCTCACTCGTGGTTTCATTTTAGCATTTAATTCAATTCCCAATCTCAATCGGGTCTTACAATAACCAAGCAAGCACATTACATATGTGAAAACATGAATCATTTTTTTACCCCGACCGGGACTCGAACCTAGGACTTATGATTACTAAGTCAAGGCGCTACCAACTACACACCACAGAAGGTTAAAAGGAACGCAACCTTATAGCTTATATCTGCTATACTTAGGAATGAACGCATTCTAACTGAATGCCACCATGTTCATATTACAGATTCCCCAACCTCACTCGTGGTTTCATTTTAGCATTTAATTCAATTTCCAATCTCATTCGGGTCTTACAATAACCAAGCAAGCACATTACATATGTGAAAACATGAATCATTTTTTTACCCCGACCCGGACTCGAACCTAGGACTTATGATTACTAAGTCAAGGCGCTACCACTACACCACAGAAGGTTAAAAGGAACCCAACCTTATAGCTTATATCTGCTATACTTAGGAATGAACGCATTCTAACTGAATGCCACTATGTTCATATTACAGATTCCCCAACCTCACTCGTGGTTTCATTTTAGCATTTAATTCAATTCCCAATCTCAATCGGGTCTTACAATAACCAAGCAAGCACATTACATATGTGAAAACATGAATCATCTTTTTACCCCGACCGGGACTCGAACCTAGGACTTATGATTACTAAGTCAAGGCTCTACCACTACACCACAGAAGGTTAAAAGGAACCCAACCTTATAGCATACTAACACACAACTCACAGTATGGCAGCACAGAGTACATTATATACAAAAGTAAAGCTCAGAGAAACACAGAATACACAAACAGAATTATACAGCAACATCCAGAAAATATATGTATAATTCAATATAATTAATGGCCACCAAAGTGAGGATAACGAGCAAGAATAACATCAAGGTTGTCATCATTAAGTAAAAATGAGCAGATCTGTATTAAGTTCTGACCTCGTGGTAAAACATCTCTCACTGTGGGGCACTGAAGACAATAGTGGTCAAGAGTGTTAGCATTAGGACGGTCGCATAATTTACAGGAGGTGTACTGTGGCATATCTAGAGTCTGGGCGACCTGCCATAAAGGCCGATACCCCATTCTGAGCCGAGCACTAACTACATTTTTTTCCGCACCATTAACCCGCGTCTGCGATACTTGTAGCGACTGTGAAGAAAGTGATCATGGTGCTGTATGGACACACTGTTGGCCCTCTTTGTGTCCCTGAGCTGGACCGTCATGGCAAACCCAGCTGAGTAGATAATGTTACGTAGGCATCGGAGGGAGGGCTCAGCGTCAACAGCATGCCCATCCAGCATACAGGCCGCCTTGGCAAGACGATCTGCTGTGTCGCTGCCAGTCAGCCCAATGTGAGAGGGCGTCCATACAAATGACACTACAAGAGAAGCATCCTGAGCGGCCGCGAGGCGACATAGAGAGAGAGAGAGAGAGAGAGAGAGAGTAATTATGTGTCCTAGGTTCAAGTCCCGGTCGGGGTAAAAATTATTCATATATATATATATATATATATATATATATATATATATATATATATATATATATATATATATATATATATATATATATATATATATATATATATATATATATATATATATATATATATATATATATATATATATATATATATATATATATATATATATATATATATATATATATATATATATACATATATATATATATATATATAGTGCGTGTGTGATTACCTAATTGGATTACCTAATTGTGTTTACGGGAAAGAGCCCAAAGCTCGTATCTTCCCGTCTCCTCATCGGTTCCATTTTATACTTAGTCATACTTATCATACCTGTCCTTAAAACTATGGATTGAGATAGCATTAACTACCTCCTCGCTTAGCCAATTCCAATTATCAACTACTCTTACACTGAAAAAGTATTTCATTACATCCTGCAAAGAAGTTTTCTTACGAAGCTTCAAACTATGACCTCTAGTTCTAGAGCCAGCCATATCAAAATATCGATCCCTATCCACTCTGTCATAACCATGAAGGAATTTAAAGACTGTCACCATATCCCCCCCTCAGTCTTCTAGCTTCGAGTGATGGTAAGTCTAATTCCCTCAGCCTCTCATCATAACTGAGATTGCGTATTTCTGGCACCAGTTTCGTGGCACGTCTTTGAACTTTTTCAAGCTTAGCTATGTGCTTTTTCAAGTGCGGATTCCAAAAGGGGGCTGCATATTCGAGTTTTGGCCTCACATAGGTTACATAAATATTTCTGAACATTTCCTTGTCCATGTGCCTGAAGGCTACCCTTACATTTGATAAGAATGTATATGCTGCCCTTACTATGCCATTTATATGTATTTCTGGAGACAAATCTGCCAGTATGTTTACTCCTAGATCTCTCTCATTTTTTGTCTCTTGAAGTTGTACTCCAGCCACAGAGTAGTCAAGCTTGGGCCTTCTTGCACTTGTACCCATTCTCATTACCTTACATTTTGAAGTATTGAATTTCATTAGCCACTTTTCTGACCACTCATGCAGATTATTTAGATCCTCCTGAAGTTCTCTACCATTGTTCTCGTTTTTTACTTTCTTCACAATCTTTGCATCATCTGCAAACATATTCATGAATGAATTTACAGACTCTGGTAGGTCATTTACATATACAAGGAACAAAAGTGGCCCTAAAACTGAACCCTGTGGAACTCCACTACTAATTCTCCATTCAGACACTGAGTGTCTTACTCTAACCCTCTGTTCCCTTCCTTCTAAGTAAGTTTTTATCCATTCCAAAACATTTCCACATATTCTACCCATTGATTGCAGCTTCCTAATAAGTCTCCCATGTGGAACAGTGTCAAACGCTTTCTGGAAGTCTAGGAATATGCAATCTGCCCAGCCCGCTCTTTCCTGTAAGATTTGGCTTACCTCATCATAAAATTCTAATAAGTTTGTTAATGTTGATCTACCTTCTCTGAAGCCATGTTGCCTCACAGACAAAAAGTTGAAGGATTCCAAGTGAAGAGAGATATATTTCCTTAGTAGTTTCTCCATAACTTTGCAAACTATGCTGGTCAAGGAAACTGGTCTATAGTTCAGAGCCGTATCCCTCCTTCCCTTTTTGAAGATAGGTATCACATTTGCTTGTTTCCAGCATCTTGGAATCTCCCCTGACTCCAGTGACTTTTTAAATATGATACTTAGTGCCACTGATATTGAGTTTGCGCATTTTTTAAGCACATGAGGGGATATGTCATCAGGACCTGTAGCTTTATGAACATCTAAATCCATCAGCGCTTTGCATACCTCTGTGGCTGTAAGGTTGATGTTCTCTGATACCGGCCCTGGAGCTTCTATCACTGCAATCTGAGGGGGTGGGGTATTTTCTACTGTAAATACTGACTGACACTCCTTGTTCAATTCTTTGCAGATCTCTTCATCCGTCTCAGTGATGCTTCCATCTGCTCTATTTAGCCTTAAAACCTGTTCTTTTACCTTCAGTTTTCCTTTGATAAAGCTGTGGAAAAGCTTGGGATTTTCTTTAGCCTTCCTGGTGATGTCCCTCTCATAGTCTCTCTCTGCCTCTCTCCTTTTACTTAGGTAGTCATTTCTTGCTCTTTTGTCGGTTTGCCAGGCATTTATGTTTTTTCTCCTCCTATACCTTTTCCAGCATTTGTCTCTCCACTCCTTAGCTCTTTTACACCCATTATCGAACCATTTCTCTCTGGCATGAATTACACCTACGTTGGTGACAGGTATGCAGCAATCTACTATCTTCTCATATTTCTCACAAAAGATGTCATACATTTCTTGTACAGATTTGTTGTAAAATAAGGTTCTCCAGTCAATAACTGTAAAAAGCGCATTCATTTTGATGTAATCTCCTTTCGGATAGTTCCTCCTCATGTCCTCAGTGCCTCTACTCTCAGGAAGAATATCTTCAGTGATATACACCATCAACAACACACAGTGGTCACTCTTTCCAATTGGTGGTTCATACTCAATTTTTTCAATATCCACACATTATCTGTGAACACTAGATCAAGTAGTGATGGCTCATCCCCACCCCTGGCCCTTGTTGGTTCCATTACATGTTGGTGTAGGAAATTCCCTTGTACGCAATCTAGGAATCTTGCCCCGAATGAGTCCTCACCACTGTGTGGGTCAAGATTTATCCAATCTATCTCTTTATGATTAAAGTCTCCCATAATCAAAATCCTACATTTTTTTTCCTGTGCCATGTTAACAATTGAGTTTATGACTTCAATAGTACCTATATGACTTTCCTCATAAACTTCAAGCCTATTTTGGTTCCTTGGTGGGTTGTATACAACAGTTATTATAATGCTCTCTGACCCAGTATTTATGCGAGCAACAAGAAATTCCTTGAACTCACTTTCTATAGCCAAGTTTATTTCTTCAACTTGAATCCTTTCACTTATGAGCAGTGCTATCCCTCCACCAGTCCTTTTAGATCTTTCAACCCTTAGTATTCTGAAGCCCTTAGGAAAAACTGTGACACTGATTATGTCCTTACTCAACTTAGTCTCTGTAATTGCTACTATATCTGCCTTACTGTTGTGAATCCTTTCTATTAATTCTACTGCCTTACCAGCTAATCCATCAGCATTTGTGTATAACAATCTTAAGGAGGCCCCATCCCCTGATCTTCTGTCATTATCTTCTTTATCTCACCTTTGTCTGGAAGAACTCTGAAATGAAAATTTTTCTTCTCTTCTTCATTTCTTTCCTCATTTAACCTTCTTGCCTCTTGCAACAAGTTTTTGATCTTTCCCATCTCTTCCTGTGTTCTGTATCGTCTAATGAACACTTCTTTGAATTCTTGAAGGTCTTTTAGACTTTTTTTTCTCAACAATATTTCCCTACATGTTTCCCCTCTCTCAAAGGTTACTTTTGTTGGTCTCGGCTTTCCTTCCCTCGAATATTTACCTAGTTGGTGTATGTTTACAATATCCTCAGGACCACAAACTACTCCAAGCTTTCTTATCAGGTCTACAACACTAGCTTTATTTTCTTCAAGTCTCCCCTGCCATGTTGGCTCCTGGGATTCGCTTATGCCTGAGATTACCACTGTCTTCTACTTATCAAGTGCCTGTCTGATGAGTGGGTTTGCCCTTTCCATCACAACGTCTTTCATTTTTTCGATTACTGTCTCTTTATAGTCAACTGTTTGTATGTTTTCCAGTGCCACCACCTTTATAGCCTCTTTTACTGCCACATTCCCCTTTAGTGCATCAGCAAAGGAAGTTTTCATGGCATCATTTTCCATATTCAGCTCCTGGAACTCTTTTCTGAACTGTTCAATGTTTTCCTTAATCTGGACATTCCAAGCAGCAATCTCGTCTCTCTCAGAAGAGAGCAGTGAACTAACATCTAATTCCTTTAGGTTGTCATTTAGCTGTTTGTTTTTATCTTCTTGTTTAGTAATTCTAGATTCTAGTTGACTCTTTTCAACTTCCAGCTTCTTTATTCTTTTTACTTGTGTGTGTGATTACCTAATTGTGATTACCTAATTGTGTTTACGGGAAAGAGCCCAAAGCTCGTATCTTCCCGTCTCCTCATCGGTTCCATTTTAGACTTAGTCATACTTATCATACCTGTTCTTAAAACTATGGATTGAGATAGCATTAACTACCTCCTCGCTTAGCCAATTCCAATTATCAACTACTCTTACACTGAAAAAGTATTTCCTTACATCCTGCAAAGAAGTTTTCTTACGAAGCTTCAAACTATGACCTCTAGTTCTAGAGCCAGCCATATCAAAATATCGATCCCTATCCACTCTATCATAACCATGAAGGAATTTAAAGACTGTCACCATATCCCCCCTCACTCTTCTAGCTTTGTGTGATGGTAAGTCTAATTCCCTCAGCCTCTCATCATAACTGAGATTGCGTATTTCTGGCACCAGTTTCGTGGCATGTCTTTGAACTTTTTCAAGCTTAGCTATGTGCTTTTTCAAGTGCGGATTCCAAAAGGGGGCTGCATATTCGAGTTTTGGCCTCACATAGGTTACATAAATATTTCTGAACATTTCCTTGTCCATGTGCCTGAAGGCTACCCTTACATTTGATAAGAATGCATATGCTGCCCCTACTATGCCATTTATATGTATTTCTGGAGACAAATCTGCCAGTATGTTTACTCCTAGATCTCTCTCATTTTCTGTCTCTTGAAGTTGTACTCCAGCCACCGAGTAGTCAAGCTTGGGCCTTCTTGCACTTGTACCCATTCTCATTACCTTACATTTTGAAGTATTGAATTTCATTAGCCACTTTTCTGACCACTCATGCAGATTATTTAGATCCTCCTGAAGTTCTCTACCATTGTTCTCGTTTTTTACTTTCTTCACAATCTTTGCATCATCTGCAAACATATTCATGAATGAATTTACAGACTCTGGTAGGTCATTTACATATACAAGGAACAAAAGTGGCCCTAAAACTGAACCCTGTGGAACTCCACTACTAACTCTTCTCCATTCAGACACTGAGTGTCTTACTCTAACCCTCTGTTCCCTTCCTTCTAAGTAAGTTTTTATCCATTCTAAAACATTTCCACCTATTCTACCCATTGATTGCAGCTTCCTAATAAGTCTCCCATGTGGAACAGTGTCAAACGCTTTCTGGAAGTCTAGGAATATGCAATCTGCCCAGCCCTCTCTTTCCTGTAAGATTTGGCTTACCTCATCATAAAATTCTAATAAGTTTGTTACTGTTGATCTACCTTCTCTGAAGCCATGTTGCCTCACTAACAAAAAGTTGAAGGATTCCAAGTGAAGAGAGATATGTTTCCTTAGTACTTTCTCCATAACTTTGCAAACTATGCTGGTCAAGGAAACTGGTCTATAGTTCAGAGCCGTATCCCTCCTTCCCTTTTTGAAGATAGGTATCACATTTGCTTGTTTCCAGCATCTTGGAATCTCCCCCGACTCCAGTGACTCCTTAAATATGATACTTAGTGCCACTGATATTGTGTTTGCGCATTTTTTAAGCACATGAGGGGATATGTCATCAGGACCTGTAGCTTTATGAACATCTAAATCCATCAGCGCTTTGCATACCTCTGTGACTGTAAGGTTGATGTTCTCTAATACCGGCCCTTGAGCTTTTATCACTGCAATCTGAGGGGGTGGGGTATTTTCTACTGTAAATACTGACTGAAACTCCTTGTTCAATTCTTTGCAGATCTCTTCATCCGTCTCAGTGATGCTTCCATCCGCTCTCTTTAGCCTTAAAACCTGTTCTTTTACCTTCAGTTTTCCTCTGATAAAGCTGTGGAAGAGCTTGGGATTTTCTTTAGCCTTCCTGGTGAAGTCCCTCTCATAATCTCTCTCTGTCTCTCTCCTTTTACTTAGGTAGTCATTTCTTGCTCTTTTGTAGGTTTGCCAGGCATTTATGTTTTTTCTCCTCCTATACCTTTTCCAGCATTTGTCTCTCCACTCCTTAGCTCTTTTACACCCATTATCGAACCATTTCTCTCTGGCATGAATTACACCTACTTTGGTGACAGGTATGCAGCAATCTACTATCTTCCCATATTTCTCACAAAAGATGTCATACATTTCTTGTACAGATTTGTTGTAAAATAAGGTTCTCCAGTCAATAACTGCAAAAAGCGCATTCATTTTGATGTAATCTCCTTTCGGATAGTTCCTCCTCATGTCCTCTGTGCCTCTACTCTCAGGAAGAATATCTTCAATGATATACTCCATCAACAACACACAGTGGTCACTCTTTCCAATTGGTGGTTCATACTCAATATTTTCAATATCCAACACATTATCTGTGAACACTAGATCAAGTAGTGATGGCTCATCCCCACCCCTGGCCCTTGTTGGTTCCATTACATGTTGGTGTAGGAAATTCCCTTGTACGCAATCTAGGAATCTTGCCCCGAATGAGTCCTCACCACTGTGTGGGTCAAGATTTATCCAATCTATCTCTTTATGATTAAAGTCTCCCATAATCAAAATCCTACGTTTTTTTTCCCGTGCCATGTTAACAACTGAGTTTATGACTTCAATAGTACCTATATGACTTTCCTCATAAACTTCAAGCCTATTTTGGTTCCTTTGTGGGTTGTATACAACAGTTATTATAATGCTCTCTGACCCAGTATTTATGCGAGCAACAAGAAATTCCTTGAACTCACTTTCTATAGCCAAGTTTATTTCTTCAACTTGAATCCTCTCACTTATGAGCAGTGCTATCCCTCCACCAGTCCTCTCAGATCTTTCAACCCTTAGTATTCTGAAGCCCTTAGGAAAAACTGTGACACTGTTTATGTCCTCACTCAACTTAGTCTCTGTAATTGCTACTATATCTGCCTTACTGTTGTGAATCCTATCTTTTAATTCTACTGCCTTACCAGCTAATCCATCAGCATTTGTGTATAACAATTTTAATGAGGCCCCATCCCCTGATCTTCTGTCATTATCTTCTTTATCTCCCCTTTGTCTGGAAGAACTCTGTAACGAAAATTTTTCTACTGTTCTTCATTTCTTTCATCATTTAACCTTCTTGCCTCTTGCAACAAGTTTTTGATCTTTCCCATCTCTTCCTGTGTTCTGTATCGTCTAATGAACACTTCTTTGAATTCCTGAAGGTCTTTTAGACTTTTTTTTCTCAACAATATTTCCCTACATGTTTCCCCTCTCTCAAAGGTTACTTTTGTTGGTCTCGTGTGTGATTACCTAACTGTGTTTACGGGAAAGAGCCCAAAGCTCGTATCTTCCCGTGGGGATAGGATTTTAGTAGGTCATATGAGGAGAATAAAAAGAAGTTTTGGAAAGAAATGAAGAGAGAAAGGAAGGGTGGATCGAGGATGGAAGAGAGAGCGAAAGATGTTAAGAGGGAACGATGAAAGGAAAAGATAAGCAGAATTTTTTGAGTGCTTGCTGAATGTTGAGGAAGATAGAGAGGCAGCTATAGTTGCAGTGGGGGCGGGTGTTCAAGTGCCAGTTATGGGAGATAAAAATGAGAGAGAGATTACAAGAGAGGAGTTGAAAAGGGTAGTGTATGAAGCAAAAGCAGGTAAAGCACCTGGAATGGGTGGTGTGAGAGTGGAGATGTTGAAAGAAGGGGGTGTGATTCTATTGGAATGGTTAGTGAGAGTGTTTAATATATGCTTTATGTTGTCAATGGTACCAGTGGAATGGGTGATTGCTTGTATGGTGCCCCCATACAAAAGTAAGGGAGATGTGTATGAATGCAGTAATTGTAGGGGTATAAGTTTGTTGAGTGTGGTAGGAAAAGTGTATGGTAGGATACTGATTAATTGGATTAGGGATAAGACAGAAAATGTGATTGCAGAATTGCAGTGTGGTTTTAGGAGAGGTTGAGGCTGTATAGATCAGATTTTTATAGTTAGGCAGTTATGTGAGAAATATTTAGCAAAGGGTAAGGATGTGTATTTTGCATTTTTCGATCAGGAAAAAGCGTATGATAGAGTTGATAGAGAGGCTGAGCTTGTGTTAGGGTAGGGAATGAAGTGAGTGAGTGGTTTCCAGTGAGTGTGGGACTGAGACAGCGATGTGTGATGTCACCATGGCTGTTCAATTTGTATATTGATGGAGTCGCAAGAGGTGAATGAGAGAGTGCGTGGTCGAGGTTTCAGAATAGTAGATGGGGATGATAGCGAGTGGGAGCTGAATCAGTTGCTGTTTGCAGATGATACTGTGGTGGTGGCAGATTCAGAGGAGAAGCTGTGTCAGTTAGTGTCAGAATTTTGGAATGGTGTGTGAGAGAAAGAAGTTGTAAGTGAATGTGGGAAAGAGTAAGGTTATGAGGTGTACAAGAAACGAGGATGGTGCTGGTTTGAATGTTATGTTGAACGGGGAGACAGTTGAGGAAGTTGATCAGTTTAAGTATTTAGGCTCAGTTATAGCTGCAAATGGTGGAGTGGAAGCAGATGTGTGTAACAGAGTGAATGAAGGATGTAAACTGTTGTGTGCGTTGAAAGGAGTGATGAAGAATAGAGGGTTGGAAATGAATGTTAAGAAAGTTTTGTATGAGAAAGTTGTTGTACCAACTGTGATGTATGGATCAGAGTTATGGGGTATGAAAGGAAGTGAGAGACGGAAACTAAAAGTGTTTGAGATGAAAAGACTGAGGAGTATGATTGGTGTATCTCGGTTGGATAAGGTTAGGAATAAAGTGGTGAGAGCAAGAACGTGTGTGAGGAGAGAATTTGCAGCCAGAGTTGATATGAATGTTCTGAGATGGTTTGGCTATGTGAAAAGGATGGATGAGGAAAGACTGCTGAAAAAGGTGATAAATGCGAGAGTTGATGGGAGAAATGCTAGAAGTAGGCCTACGTTTGGGTGGATGGATGGAGCAAGAAGAGCCCTGAATGATAGGAGGATGGATGTGAGGTAAGCAAGTGAGCGTGCTAGGAATAGGAATGAGTGGTGAGCGATTGTGACGCAGCTGTGATGGACATCTGCTGTTACCACGGGGCTGCATCTTACAGAGGTAGCCCTGTGGTAGGGGTAGTAGGAGAGTTGGCATTCATGAAGCGACGCAGGTTGCGGAAGAGCCGGGAGGATGGGCTGTGGCACTCCAACAGTGCCATCTGAACTGTCGCTAGCTCCCTCGTCATTGGCCATAGAGCAAAGCAATCCCCTTATTGTTTCTTTTTTATGTCGACTACCTCCCAATTGGGGGAGACAGCCAAGGTAGATAGTATATATATATATATATATATATATATATATATATATATATATATATATATATATATATATATATATATATATATATATATATATATATATATATATATATATATATATATATATATATATATATATATATATATATATATATATATATATATATATATATATATATATACATATATGAATCATTTTTCTTTTTTCTTTTTTTACCCCGACCGGGACTCGAACCTAGGACTTATAATTACTAAGTCAAGGCGCTACCAACTACACACCACAGAAGGTATAAAAGGAATCCAACTTTATAGTTTATATCTGCTATACTTAGGGATGAATGCATTCTCTCTGAATGCCACTATGTTCATATTACAGATTCCCCAACCTCACTTGTGGCATCATTTTAGCATTTAATTCAAATCCCAATCTCATTCGGGTCATACAATAACGCGGTCGAGGTAAAAAATTATTCATGTTTTCACATATGTAATGTGCTTGATTGGTTATTGTATGACAAAAATGAGATTGGGAATTGAATTAAATGCTAAAATGAAGCCACGACTGAGGTTGGGGAATCTGTAATATGAACATAGTGGCATTCAGATAGAATGCGTTCATCCCTAAGTATAGCAGATATAAGCTATAAGGTTGGATTCCTTTTATACCTTCTGTGGTGTGTAGTTGGTAGCGCCTTGACTTAGTAATTATAAGTCCTAGGTTCGAGTCCCGGTCGGGGTAAAAAATGATTCATGTTTTCACATATGTAATGTGCTTGCTTGGTTATTGTATGACCCGAATGAGATTGGGAATTGAATTAAATGCTAAAATGAAGCCACGAGTGAGGTTGGGGAATCTGTAATATGAACATAGTGGCATTCAGATAGAATGCGTTCATCCCTAAGTATAGCAGATATAAGCGGTAAGGTTGGATTCCTTTTATACCTTCTGTGGTGTGTAGTTGGTAGCCCCTTGACTTAGTAATTATAAGTCCTAGGTTCGAGTCCCGGTCGGGGTAAAAAATTATTCATGTTTTCACATATGTAATGTGCTTGCTTGGTTATTGTATGACCCGAATGAGATTGGGAATTGAATTAAATGCTAAAATGAAGCCACGAGTGAGGTTGGGGAATTTGTAATATGAACATAGTGGTATTCAGATAGAATGCGTTCATCCCTAAGTATAGCAGATATAAGCGATAAGGTTGGATTCCTTTTATACCTTCTGTGGTGTGTAGTTGGTAGCACCTTGACTTAGTAATTATAAGTCCTAGGTTCGAGTCCCGGTCGGGGTAAAAAATGATTCATGTTTTCATATATGTAATGTGCTTGGTAATTGTATGACCCGAATGAGATTGGGAATTGAATTAAATGCTAAAATGAAGCCACGAGTGAGGTTGGGGAATCTGTAATATGAACATAGTGGCATTCAGATAGAATGCGTTCATCCCTAAGTATAGCAGATATAAGCTATAAGGTTGGATTCTTTTTATACCTTCTGTGGTGTGTAGTTGGTAGCGCCTTGACTTAGTAATCATAAGTCCCAGGTTCGAGTCCTGGTCGGGGTAAAAAATGATTCATGTTTCCACATATGTAATGTGCTTGCTTGGTTAATATATATATATATATATATATATATATATATATATATATATATATATATATATATATATATATATATATATATATATGTATATATATATATATATATATATATATATATATATATATATATATATATATATATATATATATATATATATATATATATATATATATATATATATATATATATATATATATATATATATATATATATATATACATATATATATAAATATATATATATATATATATATATATATATATATATATATATATATATATATATATATATATATATATATATATATATATATATATATATATATATATATATATATATATATATATATATATATATATATATATATATATATATATATATATATATATATATATATATATATATATATATATATATATATATATATTTATATATATATATATATATATATATATATATATATATATATATATATATATATATATATATATATATATATGAATGTGATTACCTAATTGTGATTACCTAATTGTGTTTACGGGAAAGAGCCCAAAGCTCGTATCTTCCCGTCTCCTCATCGGTTCCATTTTATACTTAGTCATACTTATCATACCTGTCCTTAAAACTATGGATTGAGATAGCATTAACTACCTCCTCGCTTAGCCAATTCCAATTATCAACTACTCTTACACTGAAAAAGTATTTCCTTACATCCTGCAAACAAGTTTTCTTACGAAGCTTCAAACTATGACCTCTAGTTCTAGAGCCAGCCATATCAAAATATCGATCCCTATCCACTCTATCATAACCATGAAGGAATTTAAAGACTCTCACCATATCCCCCCCCCTCACTCTTCTAGCTTCGAGTGATGGTAAGTCTAATTCCCTCAGCCTCTCATCATAACTGAGATTGCGTATTTCTGGCACCAGTTTCGTGGCACGTCTTTGAACTTTTTCAAGCTTACCTATGTGCTTTTTCAAGTGCGGATTCCAAAAGGGGGCTGCATATTCGAGTTTTGGCCTCACATAGGTTACATAAATATTTCTGAACATTTCCTTGTCCATGTGCCTGAAGGCTACCCTTTCATTTGATAAGAATGCATATGCTGCCCTTACTATACCATTTATATGTATTTCTGGAGACAAATCTGCCAGTATGTTTACTCCTAGATCTCTCTCATTTTTTGTCTCTTGAAGTTGTACTCCAGCCACCGAGTAGTCAAGCTTGGGCCTTCTTGCACTTGTACCCATTCTCGTTACCTAACATTTTGAAGTATTGAATTTCATTAGCCACTTTTCTGACCACTCATGCAGATTATTTAGATCCTCCTGAAGTTCTCTACCATTGTTCTCGTTTTTTACTTTCTTCACAATCTTTATATCATCTGCAAACATATTCATGAATGAATTTACAGACTCAGGTAAGTCATTTACATATACAAGGAACAAAAGTGGCCCTAAAACTGAACCCTGTGGAACTCCACTACTAACTCTTCTCCATTCAGACACTGAGTGTCTTACTCTAACCCTCTGTTCCCTTCCTTCTAAGTAAGTTTTTATCCATTCTAAAACATTTCCACCTATTCTACCCATTGATTGCAGCTTCCTAATAAGTCTCCCATGTGGAACAGTGTCAAACGCTTTCTGGAAGTCTAGGAATATGCAATCTGCCCAGCCCTCTCTTTCCTGTAAGATTTGGCTTACCTCATCATAAAATTCTAATAAGTTTGTTACTGTTGATCTACCTTCTCTGAAGCCATGTTGCCTCACTAACAAAAAGTTGAAGGGTTCCAAGTGAAGAGAGATATGTTTCCTTAGTACTTTCTCCATAACTTTGCAAACTATGCTGGTCAAAAAAACTGGTCTATTGTTCAGAGCGGTATCCCTCCTTCCCTTTTTGAAGATAGGTATCACATTTGCTTGTTTCCAGCATCTTGGAATCTCCCCCGACTCCAGTGACACCTTAAATATGATACTTAGTGCCACTGATATTGTGTTTGTGCATTTTTTAAGCACATGAGGGGATATGTCATCAGGACCTGTAGCTTTATGAACATCTAAATCCATCAGCGCTTTGCATACCTCTGTGGCTGTAAGGTTGATGTTCTCTAATACCGGCCCTTGAGCTTCTATCACTGCCATCTGAGGGGGTGGGGTATTTTCTACTGTAAATACTGACAAATACCTTGTTCAATTCTTTACAGATCTCTTCATCCGTCTCAGTGATGCTTCCATCCGCTCTCTTTAGCCTTAAAACCTGTTCTTTTTCCTTCAGTTTTCCTCTGATAAAGCTGTGGAAAACCTTGGGATTTTCTTTAGCCTTCCTGGTGATGTCCCTCTCATAGTCTCTCTCTGCCTCTCTCCTTTTACTTAGGTAGTCATTTCTTGCTCTTTTGTAGGTTTGTCAGGCATTTATGTTTTTTCTCCTCCTATACCTTTTCCAGCATTTGTCTCTCCACTCCTTAGCTCTTTTACACCCATTATTGAACCATTTCTCTCTGGCATGAATTACACCTACTTTGGTGACAGGTATGCAGCAATCTACTATCTTCCCATATTTCTCACAAAAGATGTCATACATTTCTTGTACAGATTTGTTGTAAAATAAGGTTCTCCAGTCAATAACTGCAAAAAGCTCATTCATTTTGATGTAATCTCCTTTCGGATAGTTCCTCCTCATGTCCTCAGTGCCTCTACTCTCAGGAAGAATATCTTCAATGATATACTCCATCAACAACATGTATGTATGTATGTATGTATGTATGTATGTATGTATGTATGTATGTATGTATGTATGTATGTGATTACCTAATTGTGATTACCTAATTGTGTTTACGGGAAAGAGCCCAAAGCTCGTATCTTCCCGTCTCCTCATCGGTTCCATTTTATACTTAGTCATACTTATCATACCTGTCCTTAAAACTATGGATTGAGATAGCATTAACTACCTCCTCGCTTAGCCAATTCCAATTATCAACTACTCTTACACTGAAAAAGTATTTCCTTGTATGTATGTATGTTTGTATGTATGTATGTATGTATGTATATATATATATATATATATATATATATATATATATATATATATATATATATATATATATATATATATATATATATATATATATATATATATATATATATATATATATATATATATATATATATATATATATATATATATATATATATATATATATATATATATATATATATATATATATATATATATATATATATATGCATATATATATATATATATATATATATATATATATATATATATATATATATATATATATATATATATATATATATATATATATATATATATATATATATATATATATATATATATATATATATATATATATATATATATATAACCAATAAGCACATTATATATGTGAAAACATGAATCATTTTTTTACCCCGACCGGGACTCGAACCTAGGACTTATGATTACTAAGTCAAGGCGCTACCACTACACCACAGAAGGTTAAAAGGAACCCAACCTTATAGCTTATATCTGCTATACTAAGGAATGAACGCATTCTAACTGAATGCCACATGTTCATATTACAGATTCCCCAACCTCACTCGTGGCTTCATTTTAGCATTTAATTCAATTCCCAATCTCATATATATATATATATATATATATATATATATATATATATATATATATATATATATATATATATATATATATACATATATATACATATATATATATATATATATATATATATATATATATATATATATATATATATATATATATATATATATATATATATATATATATATATATATATGAATCATTCTTTACCCCGACCGGGATTCAAACCTACGACTTATGATTACTAAGTCAAGGCGCTACCATATAAGGTATATATATATATATATATATATATATATATATATATATATATATATATATATATATATATATATATATATATATATATATATATATATATATATATATATATATATATATATATATATATATATATATATATATATATATATATATATATATATATATATATATATATATATATATATATATATATATATATATATATATATATATATATATATATATATATATATATATATATATATATATATATATATATATATATATATATATACATATATATATATATATATATATATATATATATATATATATATATATATATATATATATATATATATATATATATATATATATATATATATATATATATATATATATATATATATATATATATATATATATATATATATATATGATTAGTAGGTTGGCCATGGCACCAGTCGCCGGTTGAAAGACTGTGACTGAAGTATTAGGATGCAACTAGGACTGGTCCATACAGTTCCAGGTTGAGTCTTCCTTCAGGACGGTTCTTTCCTCATGGTTACATCTACACTGAATATTCTGGTGTATTTATTACACATCTCTTGCTATTCCTTTACATTTGACAAGTCACAACATTCCTCACATCTGTCTCTATTACTTTCTTTTTCTTCACGTTTGTTATTAGTTATGGAAGGTCCACAGCTAATGGTCCCCAGTACCCAGCATAGAGGGGTGCGAAGAATATACGGGGATCGTGTTGACTCCACTATTGGCTTGAGGGCAGACACGCCTGGTGGTAGTAATGGTTCTGCCCTTAACCTTGCACCTCCCAATAGATCTGATTCTTTCACTCTTCCCTATTCTAATTTTCGTGGGCTGAACTCTAATCTTTCTTCTGTGGAACAGCACTTGGGCACTTTCCTCCCTGACCTCCTCCTCCTTTCTGAAACCCAGCTGTCTCTATACATGCTTCCACTGACCCATTTCAAATCTCTCACTATAATCTGTATACTTGTTTTCATTCAAAAGGTGGGGTCTGTGCATACTGCAACACAAACACTCCTACTGTGAGGCTCATGGACCTTGTATCTCCTGACTTTGATGTTCTCTGGCTAAAAGTCTATCTCTCCACTACCACTATCTTTCTTTGCTTCTGCTACTGTTCTCCAAACTCCACCGCATTTGTGTCTTTCTTTGAATATCTGTCCTCGTGCCATGAGTCCTTGCTATCTTCTCACCCACATGCTGAAGTTCTCTACATTGGAGACTTCAATGTACACCACAGTGAGTGGCTGCATTCTTTTCACACTGATGTGGGAGGAAGCGAGGCCCTTGCTTTCTCTATTACTCACGATCTGGAGCAAATTATCAAACATCCTACTCGTATTCCTGATCATCACGAACATGTTGCAAACACTCTTGACCTATTTTTCACTTCTAACCCTTCAAACTACTCTTATTCTGTGTTTTCCCCTCTTGGTAAATCTGACCATTCTATGATCTCAGTCTCTTCCATTTTCGCTCCCCCACCACCAATCCCTCCTACTCAGCGCCGCCTTTGGCACTTCGAGCGTACCCAACATGAAAATTTGCATAACTTTTTCTTTGATTTCCCATGGGATGACTACTGCTTTCGGTCCCGCAACCCTAATCAGGTAGCACTAAAAGTTGCCGAGATCATAACAGCAGGAATGGAGGCGTACATTCCCTCTTCTACAAAAACTTTCTCTCCCCCTAAACCTTAGTTTGACTATGCCTGCTCCATGGCTATCCAGGCTGGGAATCAGGCCAAGCCTCTCCTTCCAATTTAACTTGCTCTGCTTTTATTATAGCTAGGAATCGCTGTACTGCTCATATTCGAAGGTCTAAGGCTTCCTTTATAAGAAGGAAAGTTGATGACCTTAACTCCTCTCCCACTGACAAATGCTTCTGGTCCTTAGCCAAAAACCTCTCCAAAAACTTCTGTAACTCAAGCCCTCTCCCTCTCATTCGTTCTGATGGCTCTATGGCTTGCTCTCCCACTGACAAACCACTCTTTTTGGCTCTCATTTTTCTGCCAACTCTTCTATCAACAATTCCAGTGCACCTGTTCCTCAATCTTTACCCCTCTCTAACCGTATGCCCTCCCTTATCCTTTCTTCACACAAAGTTCATAAGGTTCTTCGCTCGCTAAAGACGAATAAGGCATCTGGTCCCGATGGTATCCCTGCAAGGTTCCTTAAGGAGTTTGCAGATGAACTGGTTCCCGTGCTTTGCTGTCTTTTTCGCCTCATTCCGTCAACCAGTATCTATCCTTCATCTTGGAAGCATGCTCTAGTTCAACCTGTTCCTAAGAAGGTTGACCGCTCTATTCCTTCCAACTACCGACCTATTGCTCTAACCTCCTCTATTGCTAAAGTTTTCCAAACTTTGCTCAATTCTCATTTCTTGAAACGCCTTGAATCTAACTCACTTATCTCCGATCACCAGTACGGCTTCCTCAAGGCAAGATCCACTGGTGATCTCCTGTCCTATCTTACTCATGTATGGTCATCTTCTCTGAGGAACTATGGGGAATCCTTTGTCGTCACCCTTGATATCTCTAAGGCTTTTGACAGAGTTTGGCACAAGGCTCTTTTGGTCAAACTCCCTGCCTATGGCTTTACCCCTTCTTTCTGCTCTCTGATTTCCAGTTTTCTTACTGACTGTTCTATATCTGTAGTTGTTGATGGAGCGACATCTAGCCCTTTCTCTGTTACCAGTGGTGTTCCACAGGGCTCTGTTCTTTCACCAACTCTGTTCCTTCTCTTCATCAATGATCTTCTACAATACCCATCTTCCTCTCTTCTTCATGCCTTTGCTGATGATTCTACCCTTCACTTTTCCTCTGCCTTTTCTTCACAACCTCGTAATCAATGTCATATCACTCATTCTTCTACTCTTAACTCTGATTTGCAGAGAGTATCTGAATGGGGCACTCAAAATTTAGTTAAATTCAATGCCTCCAAGATAGTTTCTGGCTATGTCTTTATCTTCTTCTCCTCCTGATAACCCTATTGTCTTCGAAACTAATGAAATTTACCCTCTTAACTCTACCAACATATTAGGAATCCATATGGTCTCTAACTTGTCTTGGAGGAATCACATAATCCAAATTTCTAAATCTTCATCCCAAAAATTGGGGGTTTTGTTTCGTTTTCGTTATTACTTTTCCTCTTTGCAGTTACTTAAATTTACAAAGGTCTTATCAGTCCCTGCTTAGAATACTGCTCACACATCTGGGGTGCTTCTTCCTTTACTTATCTTCTTGATAGGGTTGAATCTAAGCAGTCAGACTCATTAATGATCCTTCTCTTACTTCTAACCTGGATTCTCTCTCTCTTCGCCGTACGGTATCTTCCCTTTCGCTTTTCTATCGCTACTACTTCCATCGCTGCTCTGATGAGTTGGCGAGTTGCATCCCTCCCCCACTGCCGAGGCCGCGTAACACTCGTCAAGTGGCTATTATTATAAGATAAGTATGAGATTGCTATATTGGAGCTTTTGTTAACTATTGCCGTCATACTTTAATTTATGTGAAATGTATATTAAACTGCCTGCCAAGGAGCTCTTGCTCAGCAGGCTAGTGCCTCTGAATATAATGTACATATTTATTCCTGTATGTATACTAAATATTTGGCAATAAAATCTATGACTATGACTATGACTATGACTCATCTCACAAGTACTGTATTGTGTGGAGATTTGTAGCTCGCGGATTGGTCAGTACAGCGACAGCTTCTTCCCATCTACCTCCAGACTCTGGAACTCTCTTCCTCCTTCTTTCTTTCCTAATTCTTATGACCTTTCATCCTTCAAAAAGCAGATCTATCATCATCTCAGAGCCTACTCCTCCATATATCTGGGTCCTATGTACTTTCACTGTTTTTTTCTGTCTATCATTTTCCTTTGTGTGACATTACCTCATCTCTGCCTTGTCCTTAACCTTTTTTTTTCCTTCGTCTTGGAATTCTCTTGTGCCCGGGCCTTTATTGATGAGGGCAGTTTCTGCCTTTCCCGGTGTCACACTCATAATATATATATATATATATATATATATATATAATATATATATATATATATATATATATATATATATATATATATATATATATATATATATATATATATTAAGGCCACTTTTTAGATACTACTTTTAATGCAATTTATAGGTTTTTTTTTATAATTACATCATTGTGAATGTCAATGTTAAATTTAAAATAATAAAAATGGAATGCTGGATGTTAGACCTTAGATTTTTTAAATTAACTCTGCGCTGTTTTTAACAGAACCAACTGCTATTGAATTTTGAAAAATAACTTATTTCTTTATAGGTTATTTAGTTTGTATTTTATCAAATACATAAGAGAAATATTGATGACAAATCTTGTTACATGCTTTGGATTTGGATTGATCTTATGATTTGCATCCTTCTTGAGCATAAATAGAAACTTCTTTTACAGACAATTTTCTCTTATTAGATTACAGATGGTGCTGTAGATCCGGAGTGGACTTTGCTGTATTATCTTAGAAATAAATGTATCCTTTTTATGCACACCTATATATTATTGTAGGTCATTCTGTATTAAGATTTTTTGCCAACCTGTTTTTTTGAACTGAGAACAAACCAACCAAATTACTTAAAAAGAGATATATATGAATGCTCTCATTCTCTCCATTAGGTAAGTCATTTGTGGATAAATTATAGTTTGCTCCATTAGAAATTTCCGTAAGGTTTGCAGAGATTGTGTTTTTGATCCACCTGTATTACTTAGAGTATGTAATGTAATGAAACATATGAACCACTTTTACCTCTATTTTAAGTTTTTTATTTTTGTCAATAAATTTCACCGCTAAGAAAATGAAAACATGGGGACAGTATTATAACTTAACAGTGATTAACAAGTTTTCTTCATTCAAAACGCAAATATTTTGCAATAACTGCACATTTACTAGAAGACAGATGCCGAGAAAGCAGTGTTGTTTGTCTTTTGAATATTTTGTACGCAAAGTTATATACTTTGGTCTGAATAATCTCATCATACAAGATAGTGTTGCTTTCTCGGAAGTTCAAGTATTTCAACCTTTAGTAATTTGATCATTCCTTCAAAGTCCTAACCAAAGTTTCGAAGATTCCTTTTACATCATTGTGTAGTAGATTTGGTTAATGTAGCTGCAGTAATTATTGGTCTTCTAAAGACATATTTTTCTTTCTTCTTGATTCATTGGGCATAACGCACTTGTAGCCTTGAAGATAACAACCAGTTGGCAGTGTGGCTATTTTGTACTCTAAAGTAGACGTCAGTATGTTCCTCTCTTCATTAGTGTCAGTCTCATGGTATAGTACTGACCGTTTTACATTATATGATTATAAGTACTTATGATGGGTTATACAATGATAAGTAGATATGTGGTCTTTAATGGATGATAGGAAGGACGTGTATTGACGTTTTATGAAATACGTTGGCAAATTTTCTTGGAAGTGTGAGATATTACCTCCTATCCATCAAGCCAAAATGATTACCAAACTGTGGCAAATATAAAAGTGGTGGCTGCTTATTCACCCCTGTCTTCAAGACCATTCATTGCTGAAGCTTTAGCTACTTCAGATACCATAACATGTGTTCTAATTCCATCTTTGCCAAAGTTATTGAATACTAATAAATGCTTTAGTAAAATAAGGTCCAATCTCTCTCTATTCTAAAATCATGATAGGTATGAGTTTCTTGTGAATGGCAAAATATTTTCCTATTTTTCTTTGGAGATCATGATGGGGCTGGAACTTTCTCTTTGACTTTCCATGGGATGACTACAGCTTTCGGTCCCGCAACCCTGATCGGGTAGCTGTAAAAGTTGCCGAGATCATGACCGCGGGAATGGAGGCGTACATCCCCTCTTCTACAAAAACTTTCTCTCCCCCTAAACCTTGGTTTGACCGTGCCTGCTCCATGGCTATCCAGGCTAGGAATCAGGCTCACCGATCTTACCAAGCCTCTCCTTCCGATTTAACTCGCTCTGCTTTTATTATAGCTAGGAATCGCTGTACAGCTCAGATTCCAAGGTCTAAGGCTTCCTTTATAAGAAGGAAAGTTGATGACCTTAACTCCTCTCCCACTGACAAATGCTTCTGGTCCTTAGCCAAAAACCTCTCCAAAAACTTCTGTAACTCAAGCTTTCCCCCTCTCATTCGTTCTGATGGTTCTATAGCTTGCTCTCCCACTGATAAAGCCACTCTCTTTGGCTCTCATTTTTCTGCCAACTCTTCTATCAACGATTCCAGCGCACCTGTTCCTCAGTCTTTTCCCCTCTCTAACCCTATGCCCTCCCTTATCCTTTCTTCACGCAAAGTTCATAAGGTTCTTCGCTCACTAAAGACAAACAAGGCTTCTGGTCCCGATGGTATCCCTGCAAGGTTCCTTAAGGAGTTTGCAGATGAACTGGCTCCCGTGCTTTGCCGTCTTTTTCGCCTCATTCTGTCAACCAGTATCTATCCTTCATCTTGGAAGCATGCTCTAGTTCAACCTGTTCCTAAGAAGGGTGACCGCTCTATTCCTTCTAACTACCGACCTATTGCTCTAACCTCCTCTATTGCTAAAGTTTTCGAAACTTTGCTCAATGCTCACTTCTTGAAACGCCTTGAATCTAACTCACTTATCTCCGATCACCAGTACGGCTTCCACAAGGCAAGATCCACTGATGATCTCCTGTCCTATCTTAATCATGTATGGTCATCTTCTCTGAGGAACTATGGGGAATCCTTTGTCGTCACCCTTGATATCTCTAAGGCTTTTGACAGAGTCTGGCACAAGGCTCTGTTGGCCAAACTCCCTGCCTACGGCTTTACCCCTTCTTTCTGTTCTCTGATTTCCAGTTTTCTCACTGACCGTTCTATATCTGTAGTTGTTGATGGCGCGACATCTAGCCCTTTCTCTGTGTCCAGTGGTGTTCCACAGGGCTCTGTTCTTTCACCTACTCTCTTCCTTCTCTTCATCAATGATCTTCTACAGTCCCCATCTTCCTCTCTTCTTCATGCCTTTGCCGATGATTCTACCCTTCACTTTTCCTCTGCCTTTTCTTCACAATCTTCATCTGTTACTCGTAATCAATCTCGTATCACTCTTTCTTCTACTCTTAACTCCGATTTGCAGAGAGTATCTGAATGGGGCACTCAAAATTTAGTTAAATTCAATGCCTCCAAGACACAGTTTCTGGCTATCTCTTTATCTCCTTCTCCTCCTGATAACCCTATTGTCTTCAAAACTAATGAAATTTACCCTCTTAACTCTATCAATATATTAGGAATCCATATAGCCTCTAACTTGTCATGGAGGAATCACATAATCCAAATTTCTAAATCTTCATCCAAAAAATTGGGGGTTTTGTTTCGTTTTCGTTATTCCTTTTCCTCATTGCAGTTACTTAAAATTTACAAAGGTCTTATCCGCCCCTGCTTAGAATACTGCTCACACATCTGGGGTGCTTCTTCCTTTACTTATCTTCTTGATAGGGTTCAATCTAAGGCAGTCAGACTCATTAATGATCCTTCTCTTACTTCTAACCTGGATTCTCTCTCTCTTCGCCGGAAGGTATCTTCCCTTTCGCTTTTCTATCGCTACTACTTCCATCGCTGCTCTGATGAGTTGGCGAGTTGCATCCCTCCTCCACTGCCGAGGCCGCGTAACACTCGCCAAGCGGCCTCATCTCACAAGTACTGTGTGGAGATTTGTAGCTCACGGATTGGTCGGTGCAGCGACTGCTTCTTCCCATCTACCTCCAGACTCTGGAACTCTCTTCCTCCTTCTGTCTTTCCTAATTCTTATGACCTTTCATCCTTCAAAAAGCAGATCTATCGTCATCTCAGAGCCTAGTCCTCCATATCTCTGGGTCCTCTTTACTTTGACTGTTTTTTGTGTCTGTCGTTTTCCTTTGTGTGACATTACCTCATCTCTGCCTTGCCCTTAACTTTTTCTTTTCCTTCGTCTTGGTATTTTCTCGTGCCCGGGCCTTTGTTGATGAGGGCAGTTTCTGCCTATCCCGGTGTCACACTCTTAAAAAAAATATATATATATATACATATATATATATATATATATATATATATATATATATATATATATATATATATATATATATATATATATATATATATATATATATATATATATATATATATATATATATATATATATATATATATATATATATATATATATATATATATATATATATATATATATATATATATATATATATATATATATATATATATATTATCAATTATATAATTTTACGTAGTATTAAGAAAGAGTCCGTGATATAAAGTCGCATCTGTTGTACAATAAAAAAAATACAGAAAATTCACTAATCATCCAGGCAACTAGTCCAGAATATAAAAGACAATATCTACTAGGGAATACAGTCCACTATGAAACAAGAACACCTACCTGGGTAGCTATAATAAACAAGAACAAATCAGGAAAAGAACGGACGAAAATCGGCAACAACAACCTAATCCCTCGTGTCTCTCTGCCTCTCTTTCGCCAATGCCTTGACACATGGCAATCTGAGGACTACTTACTCTCCCATTACCACGCCACCACCATACCACTCTTTGTTACTGATCTAATTCATAAAGTAAACAAACAGAAGGACTAAGCTAATCAAAGCAATACGGATTATACTTCTCGAAACTCGGTGATATAAAACCAAGAAAATAACAAAGAAACCAAAACACATACAATTACTACTATATAGCAATAAGTACTCTAATTTTCACCCCCTCTTGATCTCTAGATCAGTCTACTCTTCATCTTTAAAGTCTCCCACTACTTATTTTCTCATCTACCCTGGCGCCAATCTTTCTCACTATGATCATCATAGTGGTATCTCACCTTTGTGTGGAGTTCCAATAGTTAAAATAGTTTGGATACTGTAATATAGATAATGTTATTAATAGTTCCATATAGAGATGCAAACAGACCTTAGACCAATAGAAATATATATGTATTGTCCAAATTTTATATAAAGATGAATCTGTTTCTGGATATTGTTAACAATTATATTAAACCTTTTCACCTACTTCACATAAAAATTATATCCTGATATCTATTAACTTTAATATCCTTAACATAGTACAGTACGCCTTTGTGGAACAAAGCTTGGATGTGGTGATGGAGGGTGTGGAGCCTGCACCGTAATAGTATCAAAATATGATGATGAAAGCAAAAACGTTATGTAAGTACAGTATTTATTTCTTTGACCTCATAAAGAATCAGCACTTACTGTAATTAAATTTGTATGCTAATACGCTTTTCTCGCGTAATTATGTATCACTCATGAATAGGGAACTGATAACTTTTAAAATTAGTCCTTCTTTTCTGCCTTTTTCTGACAGCTTCCAAAAGTCTAGCATGTCATGCAGTTTTATTCCAAGAGTGTGACAGAATCCGGCAGAGTGATTGTAGCCCAAATGTAAGTTTTTGACAGCTGGGCATTTCCATATCTCTCCTCTTGGTTGTTTTACAACAAATAGAAAGTTTATGTAAGGAAAGAATTGCTTGCTATTTAAGGCATACAAGGGTAGTATTTGTATCCCAAACTAATAATAATGATTTTTTTTATTCAAATATTGTGCCATATACCACATGTAACTAAGCGACCAGAGATATAGCCAAAGAAACATAGTAGCAGGTCTTTGGCACAATCAATCCAACCTCAGATCTCTTTTCTTGTTTTTATGATAAGAATATTAGGAATTTTCCTTTCCAGCTTATCCAGTCTAATTGCTCCCACAAATTGGAGGCTATGCAAAAGTTAACTACTTCCAACTATCGCAAGAACTATGCATTTTAAATGTCACATATACGTGGCAAGCATTAAGGTTTGAAATCATTCATCCATCTGCCAGGAGTGATAATGTAAATGCATTTTTCATTATGTCCTATTTTGCTGAAGACAGCAAGGTGAACTCAACTGAACATATAAAAGGAGGGTTGCAAGTCCTTATCATGCCTTTCCCTTCCTGAAGTCAGGAAAAATATTTAAAAGAAGGTGAAATTGCAAACCTTGCCTCTTGGATCCCTTAATCGGCTCTATGAAATTTTTGGATAATTAGTTAGGTATTATTTCTTCACTACTTCTTCTTCTTCTTCTTCCTCTATTTGCGTTCCCATTTTCATATGGGGTCGCATCTCTTCACTAGTCGTCTAACCCTCGTCCAGTTTCGGGCTCCTCTGTGCATCACGTGAGCGGGGTACGCCTTCACTACTACCAGGGATAAATACGAGCATTACTAATATCAGTAATAGCTTTTCTTACATATTGCTCTGATTTACCATTGCGTACGTGTTAGCCAGAACCAAAGCAAGATAATTATATGGTGAGATAAATAAAAACATGCTTCTATATCTGTTGTAATAAATTTTCTCTCTCAAAACCATTGCCAATGCGAAATCAAGAATCACATATCAGGTTTTCCTGGTTTAGCCTGATTGCATTATTATAGCTTTATTTCATTCACTGACATTGTAGGCCTTTTGTTATTACTTCGCACCAACTCACTTTATCTCTTGCACTCATCTCATGCTCCTTGATATTAAGATCTTTCCTTGACAGGGCATCATGCACTCTCTCCCTGCATCTTCTTAGCTCACCTCTTGTTCGACTACCTGGTAAGCCCATCTTTTCAGTCCTCTTAATATTGTCTATTCTTTTTAGCTGTGCAAACCAGTTTTAATGCCACCGTTCTTTTCCTCCCATTAAGTCTTAAATCTCTCATTTGTTAAACCAGTGAGCAGCCTAATCTTGCAATTTTTTTTTTTCATAGAAAATCATCTCCAGCAATCCAATTTTATTTTTCCACTGCATAATGTTTCCAACTTTCACTATCATGCTAAACTTTAAGAGCAATTTTTCCATTATGCAATACAGTTGGAGTTCCTTCCAAGTAGCTATATGCATTCTCTTTACTCTTTGGTCAGTCTATATTCCCTCACTACTGCTTGCCCATATGTCATCTCAAAAATATCTTAACCTGTCACCCACAATGAGTACCTAGCATATTGGTATTCCTTCCAGAATACTTGACCTTTTATGTAAACTACATCTTAACAATTACTTCTTTTTTTTTTGGCATTAAATTTTTCTTTTTCCACTTGTTAAGTGATTATGCTGTAATCAATTTATATGGGTACATATGGTTGTAAAGCAAATGTTCATGTATGATAATGTTATTGTACCTATGTAGATAGTTAAAGTCCCAAATAATGCACATAATACTTAACTGATTGTTACTGACTTTCATAAATCAATATCTTTCAATATTGTAACATGGTGGCACCTAGTGAGATCGTTAACAAAGCTTTTATGAGAATCTATGCATCTTGTAATATTTATAGCAGTGTTAATTCACAAAATTTACCATAAAAATGAATTTCCCATCCCTCGTTATGCTCAGAACCCCATGTGTTTGCCGAACTCTACAAACTTTTTATCTCCAGTCATTGACAGTGGCGAGCTTATATGCTTTCACAGCTACTGTGTTTGTAAGAAAGTGTCTTTTGGAGCTATAATTGGGCCAAACTCATGTGATGCTAGCCAAACTGAAGCATATTTCAAAATTTGCAGTAAATAGCCTACCTAACTATACTGTAACCATGTATGAATATAAGAACCATTCCACTGTAAGGCTTCTCCCTGGCATCGAGCATCCTTAACTGTTTAGCCAAGAATCTAATATCTTATATGACTGGAAAATTTTTAAGCAACTTTTGCTAATCTATGCCATTTATACCCAACTTGAATCTCAATCAGATAGTGTTCAGGTAACTCCTTTTCTGCATACCTTTGCTAATGATGATTTAAAGTCTGCAGTTGTATTCAGTTTGATAGTAAACTTGACTGTTCAGAAATTATTGATAGATTTGATCGATTTGTCATTGGTGAAATTAATAAAACTTATGAAAGTTTTTCCTTTTGTGTAACAAATGCTTCCAAGAGGAAGGTGAAGCATTTAATAGACTATTTTATGATCTAAGAACGTTAGTCAAAACCAGTAGATATTTAAACAGTTGTGTAAAGTTAAGAGCAAGTTTTCCATCATGCAATCCAGTTGGAGTCCACCTTTATTTGGAACTTTCTTGCCATACCTATCTCCATTCTCTTTACTTTTTGGTCAGTCTACGCTAAAAGACCGTATTGTTCTGGGTATTAAAGGCTCAAGTGTTCAAACTGAATTGCTTTAGGTTAAGAATTTTACGCTAGACAATTGCAATGATACATGTAAAAGAGCTGGAAATGCATATCTAAAAAATAAAGTCTGAGGATGCATTTGTACATACGGTTAGCTATTATACAAGGTAATATTCTAAATTTCAGAAATTTGGCATACCCACTACTGTACTTAAGGTTGATTATTAACAGCATAAATTTTATGGGCAAAAACCACATCATGTTGAAAAACAAATGTCCTGCTTATGGAAAGAAATGTAGAAATTGTGGGCAAGAATATAATTTTGCTTCTAAACGTCGAAATGCATTTAACAGTAGAAATAGTGTAAACACTGGTACTAGAAGCAAAATTACAGAGCAAACTCTCTGTCAAATTAATCTTAAAGTATATTATTCATCATCTGATGTGAATGGGTAAACTGCACTAAAACTGTAGATGAAACAAATGATAAGTAAATAACAGAGTGTAACGAACTTTTTAGTGTAGAAAATTTATTTTCAAACTGTTACTCTTTTAGTGTAAATTTTTGCTAATAATTTAAGAAAGACAGATAAGATCTTGTTAGTCTGGAATAAGAATAAGCGAATCCCTTTGAGTATTTGTAGAAAGAATATAGTCAATTCTGAGAATAATGATAAGTACCCTGTAGAGTTCTTTGATTTTGAAGATCACTATACTTCTGTGTTGGGTAAAATGGCAAGTGTTCATATGGATCTTATTAAAGTTTATTGGAATTTTGAAAAAGTCTGTATCCTTTACATTGAAATAAGCATAATGATGTAATAGAAAATGAGATAAGTTCTCTATTTGGTATATAACTGTTAGATATTCGAAAAACAATGTTCAGCCTTTTGTTATTTCTAGTCAGTGTGTACCTATATTTGTATAACCTAAACTTTAAACTGAATTAGATATATTAGTTAATCTTGAAGTAATTATACCAGTAGAACAAGCTACATCATGGACCCACCAGTTAGTGATAGCACCAAATAAGTTTGGCGATATAAGAATCTGTTGTGATTCAATAGAACCTAGAAAAGCTCTGATGCTGCAACATTTTACTCTGCCTACTAGATCAATGAACTGTGTTTATTAAAGCTGATTTAGCATCAGGTTATTGACATGTGGTATTTGATGAAACTTCAAGCCTGTTGACTACTTTTCAGACCTGTTTTAGAGGAATGCCCTTTAAGCTTAATGTTCCCTCAGAAATCTTTCAGAAGCATGTCTTAAAGTCATGTGCTGATTTACCTGGTGGCATTTGAATAGAATGTCACTACCAAGGAAGGTCTTCGGTCTGATCCTGAAAAAAATGAGAAATATTGCTGATATTCCAATTCCCTAAGGTTTTGGTGATCTTCACCGTTTTCTTGGTATGATACATAATACAGTATATCCAAATGTTAATCATATGTTGCCGATATTTTACATCCACTTCATAATTCTCTTGAAAAAAAGATGTTCCCTGGACATGGTCTCAATGCAGAAATGAAGCTTTTAGACGATTTAAGGAAATAATAGTAAACAGTCCAGCTCTGGTATTAAAAAGAGCTAACTATTGAAAGTGAAGTCTCTGAGTAGGGTGGTAAAACTGTATTATCAAATATCAGACTTCATCATGCCCTGCCTCTACTCAACTTTTAAGGTAATTTTTTTTATAAGAATTTTAGTGTGTAAGGAATTGCAAACTCACTCCTTTCCTCACTTCTGTCCTGTCATTTTATGATTTAATATTCTACATCATATTGCCTTTCTGATACTTTTATTATTACTTTCTTTACCATTGTGCAAACGGAACATTCTTCTCTCTAGTACTTTCCAATTGTGAATAAGGATGATTTTTTTTATAGTATTTTAAATTTGTGCATAGACAGTCTTATTCTCATTGGTAATGGTTGGCACAGGACAATAGGAGAATTATTCTTTATATTTAAAATATGGTCAGTAAAACATGTCCAAAGCTACATATATATTAATTATGTTCAAACTCTTACTGGGGATATTTAATTCCAAGGTTACAGAGTATTGGTTTCAAATTGGTGGGCAGCTTTGTTCAAGTGCCATCTGGCTGTATCTCTCAAGAATGGAGAGAGAAAAAGCTATATGAGGCACTAGGCCTTAAAAAGAAATTCTTTAAGGTTTGTCAGCTACCATGCCGTAGGTATGTTACTTTTCCAGTCCATTTTTGTCTTATTGTGATACAATGGGACTTTGGTCGGATTTCTCTTTCCCACATCAATAGAAATAATCATGTAATTCACCTCCTACAATATGAAGGGACTATCTGAGTGCGATTCTTTTTCTTTTAGCTTGATGGCTCTATATTGCCGTCACCATTTATGAATTGAAGGAAAGCAGGAATCATTCTACTCTACCATTAGGATTAGTCCTTTATTTGCCACCTAATACCCCGCACAGGGAATGCAGGAGTGGAAATCTCTCACCATAGTCACTAGGCATGAATAATAATTAGAGTTAATGGAATACGTCCAACACTTTGACAGTCATGAGTATCTATCTCATTACTAGGGGAATCTTAGTCTTGACATTATACTACTTTGTCAGATGAGAAATTCACTCCAACCTGTAGACACTTAGAAATATTTACAAGAAACTAAACATGGTAGCCAGGCATTTTTATAACATAATCATCACACCTTGCATGATTTGTGATGAAGCATAAAGGAAATTCAGGAAGGAAGGAATTGCCCGCCCACATATCTCTTGTAGTAATCTCTTACAATATGTATGATATAGACAGGTGAAACCCCTGATAACAGTGGGCATAATTGGTTGAAATACTTTCCTGGCACTACGGTGAAGTACCAAAAAAATAAAAAAAAATTATATATACTTTCTCGTTATGTTATTTGAAGTATATCAGATAGTCTTAAAGACAAAGCTTTTAATATCTATTAGAAACATATATACATGCTGAAGATTTTTTCCGTATTTGTAGGCATCTTTCTGTAAATGCTTGTTTAATGCCAGTGGCCTGCGCCCATGGATTTGCCATAACGACAATTGAAGGACTGGGCTCTACCAAAACTAATCTTCACATGCTTCAAGAACGCATTGCCTTGGCGCATGGATCACAGTGTGGATTTTGCACACCTGGATTTGTTATGTCTATGTATGCTCTTCTCAGAAATAAGCCAAAGCCCTCCATGGCTGACATTGATGAGTATTTTGCTGGTACGTATAGTTTACGTTTTGTTATATTTGGATGCTGTTATGCACTACGAATAGGTTTTGAATAGAACACTTAATATAACTGATCTCACTGAGTATTGTTGTAAAGCAATTTCAAGCATTATGTAAAAATTTTTGCATGCTTTGGGAGTGCAGCAGATATATCTGGCACATTTTGATTTTTTTTTCCTGTTAAGGATGAAAAACTACTAGAAAAGCACTTCAAGTAGTCTGTTCCCGATTACATGTTCTAAGAAAGATGTGACGTGCTGTCTAAGGAGTGTAATCAGCTTATTTTAAGCTACTGAGTGCAGTGACTTAATTATTCTATGTCTCTTGTCCTAGGTATCCCATTTCAACTGACTTCTGTATTTTTTCCTTTATGATCTCTCTTTTTGGGTGCCAGTTCCCTCTCAATGTAGGTCTTACATGCTTTCCATAATGTATTAGTTATTGCTGGTTCTTTTCAATTTAGATGCAAAGTGGGGTTACTTGTATTCTCAGGATTTAGCAGGTAACCATTGTTTTCTAATCTCTTTTCCATGCAACTTTATGGAGATTTACTTTTTAGTAAATTTTGATCTTTTCAATGTAATCTCATTTTTTCTTTTGTTGTGACATACATATTTCTTCTACCTTTACTTCCGTTTCTCTTCAGTTTTCTTTGGGATACAATGTCATGTAAGAATTGTCTTAGTATGTTTCTCCAGAGTCGTAACTACTAACGTAATGTTATTTTAAATTGGTTTTATCGTTTATTATGTGTGTATTACCTAATCTTTGCAGGGAATAATTTCATGCTGCAACCTATGCTTGAGGTCCTAGGGTGAATATATGATCAATTGCTGCTCATACTTATCTTAATGTCTTTACATGATTGCAGCTTCATTGCAGCCAATGATGTGGTGAGATATGTCCTTATTCTGCTTTCTGCTTCTCGTTTCTATCGTGCTTGGTATGCATATCCCTGTATGATACCCATATATAGGATCAGTTGGTAGAGTACCATTTCTACCATTCATTCAGATCCTCAGTAACTTAATATACCTATTTATCATGCTTTGGTCCCAAAGGGTAGTCTGTGTTCTTAGTATTTCGTGTAATCCCCTTAAGTAGCTCTTCAAGTTATCCATTTTTGTTTTCATGGTTCCTTTATGAAGGAAAATTGTTTGCATTCAGTAATACATTTATCGCGTCTATCTATCTTTGGCACTTTTGTGGGCTCAACTTCTTAGTATTCCTTAGCATGGACCATTTTTTTATGAGTGTGACACCGGAACAGGCAAGAAAAATGCCCTCATCAAACCCAGGCACCAAGAAAACAATAAAGTGAAGATAAAGTAGGAATTTAAGGACAAGCTGGATATAGAGAATGATACACAATTGGAAAATGACAGGCTGAAAGAATAGTCAAAGTATTGAGGACCAGGAGATATGGCAGGATTAGGCCCTGAGATAATGATAGATCTGCTTTTGGAAGGAAGATAGGTCATAAAAATTAGAAAAGACAGGAGGAAGAAAGTTCGTGAGTCTGGAGGTGGATGAGAATATGCAGTCACTGCGCTAATGAATCCACAGGCTACATATCTCCACACAGTACCTGTGAGATGAGGCCGCTTGGAAAGTGTTAAATGGCCTTGGCAGCGGGAGAGGGATACAGCTTGCCAACTCATCGGAGCAGCAAATGAAGTAGTATTGATAAAAAAGAGAAAGGGATGATACCTTATGGCAAAGAGAAGGAGAATCCAGATTAGAAGCACGAGAAGGATCAGTTATGAGTCTGATTGCATTTGATTCAACACTATAGTAGGTGGGCCATGGCACCAGCCGCCCGTTGAAAGACTACGACTGAAGGTATTAGGATGCAACTAGGACTGGTCCAGACAGTTCCAGGTTGAGTATTCCTTCAGGACGGTTCTTTCCTCATGCCTACATCTACACTGAATATTCTGGTGTATTCATTACACATCTCTTGCTATTCCATTACATTTGACAAGTCACAACATTTTGCACATCTGTCTCTTTTACTTTCCTTTTCCTCACATTTTGTTATTATTTATGGAAGGTTTACAACCAATGGCCCCCAGTACCCGGCATAGTGGGGTGCGAAGAATCTTCGGGGATTGTGTTGACTCCACCACTGGCTTGAGGGCAGACACGCCTGGTGGTAGTAATGGTTCTGCTCTTAACCTTGCACCTCCCAATAGATCTGGTTCTTTCACTCTTCACTATTCAAACATTCGTGGGCTGAACTCTATTCTTTCGTCTGTGGAACAGCACTTGGGCACTTTCCTCCCTAACCTCCTCTTCCTATCTGAAACCCAGTTGTCTATACATGCTTCCACTGACCCATTCCAAATCTCCCACTATAATCTGTATACTCGTTTTTGTTCCAAAGGTGGGGTCTGTGCTTACTGCAACATTAACACTCCTACTGTGAGGCTCATGGACCTTGAATCTCCTGACTTTGATGTTCTCTGGCTAAAAGTCTATCTCTCCACTACCACTATCATCCTTTGCTTCTGCTACTGTTCTCCAAACTCCACTGAGTTTGTGTCTTTCTTTGAATATCTCTCCTCGTGCCATGAGTCTTTGCTTTCTTCTCACCCATGCCGAAGTTCTCTACATTGGGGACTTCAATGTACATCACATTGAGTGGCTTCATTCTTCTCACACTGATGTGGGAGGAAGCGAGGCCCTTGCTTTCTCTATTACTCACGATCTGGAGCAAATTATCAAACATCCTACTCGTATTCCTGATCGTCACGAACATGCTGCAAACACTCTTTACCTATTTTTTGCTTCTAACCCTTCAAATTACTCATATTCTGTGCTTTCCCCTCTTGGTAAATCTGACCACTCCATGATCTCTGTATCTTCCCTTTTCGCTCCCCCACCACCAATTCCTCCTACTCAATGCCGCCTTTGGCACTTCGAGCGAACCCAATATGGAAATTTGCGTAACTTTCTCATTGACTTCCCATGGGATGACTCCTGTTTTCGGTCCTGCAACCCTGATTGGGTAGCTGTAAAAGTTGCCGAGATCTTGACCACGGGAATGGAGGCGTACATCCCCTCTTCTACAAAAACTTTCTCTCCCCATAAAACCTTGGTTTGACCGTGCCTGCTCCATGGCTATCCAGGCTAGGAATCAGGCTCACCGATCTTACCAAGCCTCTCCTTCCGATTTAACTCGCTCTGCTTTTATTATAGCTAGGAATCGCTGTACAGCTCAGATTCAAAGGTCTAAGGCTTCCTTTATAAGAAAGAAAGTTGATGACATTAACTCCTCTCCCACTGACAAATGCTTCTGGTCCTTAGCCAAAAACCTCTCCAAAAACTTCTGTAACTCAAGCTTTCCTCCTCTCATTCGTTCTGATGGTTCTATAGCTTGCTCTCCCACTGACAAAGCCACTCTCTTTGGCTCTCATTTTTCTGCCAACTCTTCTATCAACGATTCCAGCGCACCTGTTCCTCAGTCTTTTCCTCTCTCTAACCCTATGCCCTCCCTTATCCTTTCTTCACGCAAAGTTCATAAGGTTCTTCGCTCACTAAAGACAAACAAGGCATCTTGTCCCGATGGTATCCCTGCAAGGTTCCTTAAGGAGTTTGCAGATGAACTGGCTCCCGTGCTTTGCCATCATATTTGCTTCATTCTGTCAACCAGTATCTATCCTTCATCTTGGAATCAAGAAGGAAGACCGCTCTATTCCTTCTAACTACCGACCTATTGCTCTAACCTCCTTTATTGCTAAAGTTTTCGAACTTTGCTCAATGTTCACTTCTTGAAATGCCTTGAATCTAACTCACTTATCTCCGATCACCAGTACGGCTTCCACAAGGCAAGATCCACTGGTGATCTCCTGTCCTATCTTACTCATGTATGGTCATCTTCTCTGAGGAACTATGGGGAATCCTTTGTCGTCACCCTTGATATCTCTAAGGATTTTGACAGAGTCTGGCACAAGGCTCTGTTGGCCAAACTCCCTGCCTATGGCTTTACCCCTTCTTTCTGTTCTCTGATTTCCAGTTTTCTTACTGACCGTTCTATATCTGTAGTTGTTGATGGAGCGACATCTAGCCCTTTCTCTGTTTCCAGTGATGTTCCACAAGGCTCTGTTCTTTCACCTACTCTCTTCCTTCTCTTTATCAATGATTTTTTACAATCCCCATCTTCCTCTCTTCTTCATGCCTTTGCCGATGATTCTACCCTTCACTTTTCCTCTGCCTTTTCTTCACAACCTTCATCTGTTACGCGTAATCAATCTCGTATCACTCTTTCTTCTACTCTTAACTCCGATTTGCAGAGAGTATCTGAATGGGGCACTCAAAATTTAGTTAAATTCAATGCCTCCAAGACAGTTTCTGGCTATCTCTTTATCTTCTTCTCCTCCTGATAACCCTATTATCTTCGAAACTAATGAAATTTACCCTCTTAACTCTATCAATATATTAGGAATCCATATAGCCTCTAACTTGTCTTGGAGGAATCACATAATCCAAATTTCTAAATCTTCATCCAAAAAATTGGGGGTTTTGTTTCGTTTTCGTTATTACTTTTCCTCATTGCAGTTACTTAAAATTTACAAAGGTCTTATCCGCCCCTGCTTAGAATACTGCTCACACATCTGGGGTGCTTCTTCCTCTACTTATCTTCTTGATAGGGTTGAATCTAAGGCAGTCAGACTCCTTAATGATCCTTCTCTTACTTCTAACCCGGATTCTCTCTCTCTTCGCTGTAAGGTATCTTCCCTTTCGCTCTTCTATCGCTACTACTTCCATCGCTGCTCTGATGAGTTGGCGAGTTACATCCCTCCTCCACTGCCGAGGCCGCGTAACACTCGCCAAGTGGCCTCATCTCACAGGTACTGTGTGGAGATTTGTAGCTCGCAGATTGGTCGGTGCAGCGACTGCTTCTTCCCATCTACCTCCAGACTCTGGAACTCTCTTCCTCCTTCTGTCTTTCCTAATTCTTAAGACCTTTTATCCTTCAAAAAGCAGATCTATCTTCATCTCAGAGCCTAGTCCTCCATATCTCTGGGTCCTCTTTACTTTGACTGTCTTTTTCTGTCTGTCATTTTCCTTTGTGTGACATTGCCTCATCTCTGCCTTGCCCTTAACCTTTTTCTTTTCCTTCGTCTTGGTATTTTCTCGTGCCTGGGCCTTTGTTGATGAGGGTAGTTTCTGCCTGTCCCGGTGTCACACTCTTAAAAAAAAAATCAATAATAATAATAATAATAATAAATCTTTATTTCCAAAGTACATTGGGTATTCAAATAAGATGCATATATATTCCAGATAGACATCTGTGGTGTACGATATAGACATACTAAAACAAACAAATCATAAAGATGAGTGTACTATTAAAATTTACAAGTAAAATCTTCCTTTAAGAGTAACTTCTTAAGATTATATTTAAAAGTATACACTGAACCAGCATTTTTTAGCTCTCTGGGAAGCTGATTATATAAATGAGGTCCACGAATGTTTATATCTCTTGAGCCAATATCAGTTTTAGACCTTCGTACTAATAAATCTTCTCCTTGACGGGTAGTTAACCTGGTAACTGAGCTTACTGTAGAAAAATTATACAAGCAATCAGGAAGATTGTTTCTTAGTATATTAAAAACAAAGGTACATATATCAAAAACATATTTATCTCTAATCTTTATCCATTCTAGATCTTTTAAAACAGGAGAGATGTGCTCGTATTTTCTTACATTGCCAACAGCCACTCGTGCTGCAAAGTTTTGTAACTTTTGTATTCTTTGTAATTGAGTCTTATTTGTACATCCCCAAACTTTGAGACAGTAATTAATTAAACTCATAGCTAAGGACTGGACAATTATTATACGAGTTGATGTTTCAAATGAGTCTTTTACCCTATTTAGATATATTAGAGTACCCATTACTTTTTTATAAATTTCATCTATATGCATTATTCTAAGCAGAGACAAATAAGACCTTTATAAAATGAGCAAAGTTTTGAATACTTTAGCAATAGCAGAGGTTAGGGAAATAGGTTGGTAGTTGGCATAAATATGAGAGCCAATGAGAGTGAGGTTGTCAGTGAGAGCACAAGTTATAGAACCACCTTGAATTACAAAAGTTTTGGGAGAGGCTTTTGGCTAAGGACCAGCAATATTTATCAGTGGGAGAGGATTTAGGTCATCAACTTTACTTCTTGAAAAGGAAGCTTTAGACTTCGAATCTGAGCAGAACACTTTACATCAGAAGGAGAGGCTTGGTATGACTTATATGCCCAATCCCTTTCCTAAATAACAATGAAGCAGGCATGGTCACACCAATGATTAGGGGGAGAAAAATTTTTCATAGAGGAGGGAAAAACGCTTTCATTCCCGAGGTTATGATCTCGACAATTTTTAGGGCTGCCTGATTAGGATCACAGTTCTGAAAGCAATAGTCATCCTGTGGGGAGTCAAAGAGAAAGTTACACAAATAATCACGTTGGGTACACTTAAAGTTCCAAAAGTGGCACTGAGTAAGAGAATATCTTTTTTATGAGTGTGTCACCGGGACAGGCAAAAAATGCCCTCATCAATAAAGGCCCGGGCACAAGAAAACACCAAGGCTAAGGAAAAGAAAAAGGTTAAGGACAAGGCAAAGATAAGGTAATGATACACAAAGGAAAACGACAGACAGAAAAAAATAGTCAAAGTACTGAGGACCCAGGGGATATGGAGGCTTAGGCCCTGAGTTGACAATGGAGCTGTTTTTTGAAGGAAGATAGATCATAAGAATTTGGAAAGACAGAAGGAGGAAGAGAGTTCCAGAGTCTGGATGTAGATGAGAAAAAGCAGTCGCTGCAACAACCAATCCGCAAACTACAAATCTCCACACTGTACCTGTGATATGAGGCCGCTTGGCGAGTGCTACATGGCCTCAGCAGTGAGGGTGGGATGCAACTTGTCAACTCATCAGAGCAGTGATGCAGGGGGAGCAAAAATGGAAGAGATTGAGATAAAGAGTGGTCAGATTTACAGAGACAGGAAAGTACAGAATATGGATAGTTTCAAGAATTAGAAGTATAAAATAAGTAAGAGTGCTAGCTGCATGGTCGTGGTGATGACCTGCTCCAGATCGTGAGTAACAGAGGAAGCAATGACCTCACTTCCTCCCACTTCAATGTGACAAGAATAAAGCCACTCTGTGGTGTACTTTGAAGTCTCCAATATAGAGAACTCTAGCATGTGCATGAAAAGATAGCAAGGACTCATGGCAAGAGGACAAATATTCAAAGAAAGATGCATAGTCAGTGGAGTTAGGAGAGCAATAGTAGAAGGAAAGAAATATAGTACTAGTGTAGAGATAGCTCTACAGCTGGAGAACATCAAAGTTAGGAGATTCAAGGTCCATAAGCCTTGCAATAAGAGTGTTAGTGTTACAGTAGGCACGTGCTCCACATTTGCAATGGAAAGGAGCATGTAAGTTATGGTGAGAGATATGAGATGGGTCAGGGGATGCATGGCTAGACAACTAGGTTTCAGAAAGAAGGAGGAGGTTAGGGCAGACTGTACCCAAGTGATGTTCCACAGACAAAAGATTGGAATTCAGATCATGGATGTCAGAAAAGTGACGAGTTTTTTTTATCAATCAAATAACTGAACATGGGGACATGTGTACAATGGCACTCCCAGTGATACTGCATTTGTTAAACATTACAATCTATATTTGGTCATGCATAAATCAAATATTAATAGAATTTGAAAGTCATTTTAAACATCATAACAAGTAATTAAGAATAGAATATAGTAACAGTTGATTGATGGCAGAAGAGCACTCTGTGATTATTAGTTAAGAGTAACATATGTTATACATAAAGTAATATTTGACTGATGGCAGTAGAGCACTCTGCAATTATTAATTGAGAGCAATAATTGTAATAATAATTTTCAATAACCCTTGTTGAGTGCTATCATAAAAGTTAAATCTCCACTTTACCACAAAAATACTACAGACAATTTGATGCAAGTATAGCATAGCAATTTTCAGATTAGAGTAATAAGTAGGTACATATACATATACATCCATGCACATGTATCTATATATACGAATGCATATACTCATATATAAATAATTAATTATATGAGCAATAGAAATGTCACTGGGGCTTCATGACCATACATATCTAGGAGAGAGAGTGAGAGTGTGTGGTATTCATTTCAGCAAAATGAGTTATTAGTCCTTTCCACCGATATACATGCATACATACATACTCATACACAAAAATTACCAAATATCCATCTGTCAACAGTACTGAGTTAAGTTGCCAAGTAGTACAGCAGTCTTATTCTCTTCATTTTTTTTTTGCTTTTCATTTAGCTTTCTCTTTTACTATTTTTTTTATTTTGTATATATATTGAGTTAAATGTAAAGTCTAATCCCGTGATAACATATCTTGGTTAGCAAGTCAGTTTATCAGTTAGGAAGAATATATAACAGAAACAGGTGGGTGCCACCTCAAACACAAATTCGAATTTTCCTTCAGGTTTGACTTTTGTTTTTCTTTTTCTTTTTATACTTAAATTACCATGGTCAAGTTTTTAAGTTAAGATGTGTGTTACCAGAAAAGAGACAAACTGAGTCACTAAATAGCACTTATATGGAGATATAAAAATTCTGTGTGAAGCTCAATTAAAAGTTTTTCTCTTTTCTTTTTTTTCCTCTTTCTCGTCTTCTTTCTATATTCTGTGAGAGGGAGAACATAAAAATGAGGCCATCTCTGTCCCAAACCTCTCCCACCCATGGGTCGGGAGAAGGGGTAGTCATCAGGGGACTTAAACAGAGAATCAAGAAGTTAGAGGAAATGGTTATAAGCCTTGATGATAAAATTCGGAATATGGATGGAGAAATGAAAGAGAATGAGACACTCAGAGAACAAATAAGATCTTTGGAGGAAGCAAATAAAGCACAAGGACAGGAGAGAAAGGAACTAGAAAAAAGAATAAAGAAGCTGGAAGGGGAAAAGAGTCAACTAGAATCTAGAATTTCTAAACAAGAAGATAAAAACAAACAGCTGAATGACAACCTAAAGGAATTAGATGTTAGTTCACTGCTCTCTTCTGAGAGAGACGAGATTGCTGCTTGGAATGTCCAGATTAAGGAAAACATTGAACAGTTCAGAAAAGAGTTCCAGGAGCTGAATATGGAAAATGATGCCATGAAAACGTCCTTTGCTGATGCACTAAAGGGGAATGTGGAAGTAAAAGAGGCTGTAAAGGTGGTGGCACTGGAAAACATACAAACAGTTGACTATAAAGAGACAGTAATCGAAAAAATGAAAGACGTTGTGATGGAAATGGCAAACCCACTCATCAGACAGGCACTTGATAAGAAGACAGTGGTAATCTCAGGCATAAGTGAATCCCAGGAGCCAACATGGCAGGGGAGACTTGAAGAAAATAAAGCTAACGTTGTAGACCTGATAAGAAAGCTTGGAGTAGTATGTGGTCCTGAGGATATTGTAAACATACACCAACTAGGTAAATATTCGAGGGAAGGAAAGCCGAGACCAACAAAAGTAACCTTTGAGAGAGGGGAAACATGTAGGGAAATATTGTTGAGAAAAAAAAGTCTAAAAGACCTTCAAGAATGCAAAGAAGTGTTCATTAGACGATACAGAACACAGGAAGAGATGGGAAAGATCAAAGACTTGTTGCAAGAGGCAAGAAGGTTAAATGATGAAAGAAATGAAGAAAAGAAGAAAAATTTTCGTTACAGAATACTTCCAGACAAAGGGGAGATAAAGAAGATAATGACAGAAGATCAGGGGATGGGGCCTCCTTAAGATTGTTATACACAAATGCTGATGGATTAGCTGGTAAGGCAGTAGAATAAAAAGATAGGATTCACAACAGTAAGGCAGATATAGTAGCAATTACAGAGACTAAGTTGAGTGAGGACATAAACAGTGTCACAGTTTTTCCTAAGGGCTTCAGAATACTAAGGGTTGAAAGATCTGAGAGGACTGGTGGAGGGATAGCACTGCTCATAAGTGAGAGGATTCAAGTTGAAGAAATAAACTTGGCTATAGAAAGTGAGTTCAGGGAATTTCTTGTTGCTCGCATAAATACTGGGTCAGAGAGCATTATAATAACTGTTGTATACAACCCACCAAGGAACCAAAATAGGCTTGAAATTTATGAGGAAAGTCATATAGGTACTATTGAAGTCATAAACTCAGTTGTTAACATGGCACGGGAAAAACAATGTAGGATTTTGATTATGGGAGACTTTAATCATAAAGAGATAGATTGGATAAATCTTGACCCACACAGTGGTGAGGACTCCTTCGGGGCAAGATTCCTAGATTGCGTACAAGGGAATTTCCTACACCAACATGTAATGGAACCAACAAGGGCCAGGGGTGGGGATGAGCCATCACTACTTGATCTAGTGTTCACAGATAATGTGTTGGATATTGAAAATATTGAGTATGAACCACCAATTGGAAAGAGTGACCACTGTGTGTTGTTGATGGAGTATATCATTGAAGATATTCTTCCTGAGAGTAGAGGCACTGAGGACATGAGGAGGAACTATCCGAAAGGAGATTACATCAAAATGAATGAGATTTTTGCAGTTATTGACTGGAGAACCTTATTTTACAACAAATCTGTACAAGAAATGTATGACATCTTTTGTGAGAAATATGGGAAGATAGTAGATTGCTGCATACCTGTCACCAAAGTAGGTGTAATTCATGCCAGAGAGAAATGGTTCGATAATGGGTGTAAAAGAGCTAAGGAGTGGAGAGACAAATGCTGGAAAAGGTATAGGAGGAGAAAAAACATAAATGCCTGGCAAACCTACAAAAGAGCAAGAAATGACTACCTAAGTAAAAGGAGAGAGGCATAGAGAGATTATGAGAGGGACATCACCAGGAAGGCTAAAGAAAATCCCAAGCTTTTCCACAGCTTTATCAGAGGAAAACTGAAGGTAAAAGAACAGGTTTTAAGGCTAAAGAGAGCGGATGGAAGCATCACTGAGACGGACGAAGAGATCTGCAAAGAATTGAACAAGGAGTTTCAGTCAGTATTTACAGTAGAAAATACCCCACCCCCTCAGATTGCAGTGATAGAAGCTCAAGGGCTGGTATTAGAGAACATCAACCTTACAGCCACAGAGGTATGCAAAGCGCTGATGGCTTTAGATGTTCATAAAGCTACAGGTCCTGATGACATATCCCCTCGTGTGCTTAAAAAATGCGCAAACTCAATATCAGTGGCACTAAGTATCATATTTAAGGAGTCACTGGAGTCGGGGGAGATTCCAAGATGCTGGAAACAAGCAAATGTGATACCTATCTTCAAAAAGGGAAGGAGGGATACGGCTCTGAACTATAGACCAGTTTCCTTGACCAGCATAGTTTGCAAAGTTATGGAGAAACTACTAAGGAAACATATCTCTCTTCACTTGGAATCCTTCAACTTTTTGTCAGTGAGGCAACATGGCTTCAGAGAAGGTAGATCAACAGTAACAAACTTATTAGAATTTTATGATGAGGTAAGCCGAATCTTACAGGAAAGAGAGGGCTGGGCAGATTGCATATTCCTAGACTTCCAGAAAGCGTTTGACACTGTTCCACATGGGAGACTTATTAGGAAGCTGCAATCAATGGCTAGAATAGGTGGAAATGTTTTGGAATGGATAAAAACTTACTTAGAAGGAAGGGAACAGAGGGTTAGAGTAAGACACTCAGTGTCTGAATGGAGAAGAGTTAGTAGTGGAGTTCCACAGGGTTCAGTTTTAGGGCCACTTTTGTTCCTTGTATATGTAAATGACCTACCAGAGTCTGTAAATTCATTCATGAATATGTTTGCAGATGATGCAAAGATTGTGAAGAAAGTAAAAAACGAGAACAATGGTAGAGAACTTCAGGAGGATCTAAATAATCTGCATGAGTGGTCAGAAAAGTGGCTAATGAAATTCAATACCTCAAAATGTAAGGTAATGAGAATGGGTACAAGTGCAAGAAGGCCCAAGCTTGACTACTCGGTGGCTGGAGTACAACTTCAAGAGACAGAAAATGAGAGAGATCTAGGAGTAAACATACTGGCAGATTTGTCTCCAGAAATACATATAAATGGCGTAGTAAGGGCAGCATATGCATTCTTATCAAATGTAAGGGTAGCCTTCAGGCACATGGACAAGGAAATGTTCAGAAATATTTATGTAACCTATGTGAGGCCAAAACTCGAATATGCAGCCCCCTTTTGGAATCCGCACTTGAAAAAGCACATAGCTAAGCTTGAAAAAGTTCAAAGACATGCCACGAAACCGGTGCCAGAAATACGCAATCTCGGTTATGATGAGAGGCTGAGGGAATTAGACTTGCCATCACTCGAAGCTAGAAGAGTAAGGGGGGATATGGTGACAGTCTTTAAATTCCTTCATGGTTATGATAGAGTGGATAGGGATCGATATTTCGATATGGCTGGCTCTAGAACTAGAGGTCATAGTTTGAAGCTTCGTAAGAAAACTTCTTTGCAGGATGTAAGGAAATACTTTTTCAGTGTAAGAGTAGTTGATAATTGGAATTGGCTAAGCGAGGAGGTAGTTAATGCTATCTCAATCCATAGTTTTAAGGACAGGTACGATAAGTATCACTAAGTCTAAAATGGAACCGATCAGGAGACGGGAAGATACGAGCTTTGGGCTCTTTCCCGTAAACACAACTAGGTAATCACAATTAGGTAATCACATTACTGCCCTCTGAGGATGACACATCAAAGAAATGGACAGGCTGGAAAAACAGTCCAAGCATTGAGAGCTCAGAGTCAGGGCAGTACCAGGCACCGAGATGACGAAAGATCCACCACTCCACACATACACACACATATGTATGTACACACATGCACATATATCTCTCCCCATGCAAACATCCACTGCCACCTGACGAGTGAAAGAAGAAGATTTATCAGAAGTGCAAGGTTAAGGGCAGAACCTACACTACCACCAAGCATTTCTACCCTCACACACTTCCAGAAAGCGTTTGACACTGTTCCACATGGGAGACTTATTAGGAAGCTGCAATCAATGGCTAGAATAGGTGGAAATGTCTTGGAATGGATAAAAACTTACTTAGAAGGAAGGGAACAGAGGGTTAGAGTAAGACACTCAGTGTCTGAATGGAGAAGAGTTAGTAGTGGAGTTCCACAGGGTTCAGTTTTAGGGCCTCTTTTGTTCCTTGTATATGTAAATGACCTACCGGAGTGCGTAAATTCATTCATGAATATGTTTGCAGATGATGCAAAGATTGTGAAGAAAGTAAAAAACGAGAACAATGGTAGAGAACTTCAGGAGGATCTAAATAATCTGCATGAGTGGTCAGAAAAGTGGCTAATGAAATTCAATACCTCAAAATGTAAGGTAATGAGAATGGGTACAAGTGCAAGAAGGCCCAAGCTTGACTACTCGGTGGCTGGAGTACAACTTCAAGAGGCAGAAAATGAGAGAGATCTAGGAGTAAACATACTGGCAGATTTGTCTCCAGAAATACATATAAATGGCGTAGTAAGGGCAGCATATGCATTCTTATCAAATGTAAGGGTAGCCTTCAGGCACATGGACAAGGAAATGTTCAGAAATATTTATGTAACCTATGTGAGGCCAAAACTCGAATATGCAGCCCCCTTTTGGAATCCGCACTTGAAAAAGCACATAGCTAAGCTTGAAAAAGTTCAAAGACATGCCACGAAACTGGTGCCAGAAATACGCAATCTCGGTTATGATGAGAGGCTGAGGGAATTAGACTTGCCATCACTCGAAGCTAGAAGAGTAAGGGGGGATATGGTGACAGTCTTTAAATTCCTTCATGGTTATGATAGAGTGGAGAGGGATCGATATTTCGATATGGCTGGCTCTAGAACTAGAGGCCATAGTTTGAAGCTTCGTAAGAAAACTTGTTTGCAGGATGTAAGGAAATACTTTTTCAGTGTAAGAGTAATTGATAATTGGAATTGGCTAAGCGAGGAGGTAGTTAATGGTATCTCAATCCATAGTTTTAAGGACAGGTATGATAAGTATCACTAAGTCTAAAAATGGAACCGATCAGGAGACGGGAAGATACGAGCTTTGGGCTCTTTCCCGTAAACACAATTAGGTAATCACAATTAGGTAATCACCAATAATAGTTAACAAAATCTCTAGAACAAAGCGAAACAGAGATGGGGAGTGATGTGACTTGTCAAATGTACTGCTGCTCTCCTTGCACTTTTTACAGGCTTTCTGTTATTGTGCAGTGTCAGTCTGGTGACCTATTAGGTTCTTTGTCCTTCAACTCGGTTGTGAGATTTTTTCTCCCATTTTACATTTTGCACTTTGCTATGGCATCTTCTTTTAGGTGTTACTATTGTTTCTTGTTCTTCACAGTACCTTTGCAGATTGTCTGCTTTCATGGCTGTTGTTGTTCTGTAGGCTGCGTGGGCAAAATACTGATCACGGGCTTTCCCACAGAGCTCTCAGTGAGTATATGTTGAGTTGTTGGCAAATGTGGTTATTAGCAATACAATCTTCCGTAAAATAATTGATTTTATTAGTTGATATGTTACACCTTGGACAGGTTTCATTGACAGAGTCTTCCAGCCTCTTCTGGTATCTCAGAAGGGCTGGGTGAGACCCACATTGCAACCTGGCTAGGTGGACTCTGCCCTCATGTGGAAGAGAGGACTTGGAAGGATGGATGTTGGGAAATTTTACATTCAACGTATGTGGAACAGCTAAAGAAGCCATGCTGCTGCAACAAGCCCTTGCCCCTCACTGGCCACGAGATCATGGGAGTCTTTGATGGGCTTTCATAGTTTCATGGGATGGTTGCTGCTGTGTACCTGCCTAGGGTATCTTTATATTGCCCATAATAATTTGCCTCCATAATTTGTCAGAAATCTCTATAATTTTGTATATAACCTTCCTTTGAGGTCGGCAACATAGCTTTTCTTGTCATTCATCCCAATTTGACTCATTTTGTTTATAGATAGTGAGTTTGGTTAGTGCCTCCATGTTCTAGTCCTTAGGAGAGTGTTTTCTTTTTCAGTGTAGTTTCGGTTTAGTTCTCGTGGATAATCCAATATTTCGTGAGTATGTTGATCTACTTACTGTGATCTTGCTTGATCTATTGCACATTGCCCAGGCAATGCTTAAAATTCATAATGAAATGTAGAAGGGGTTTTAGCTTTCTGAGAGCTTGTTTGCCAGACTGGCCACATTGCAACAATTTTTGGATTTATTATAAATTTTGGCCCCATTTGCGAGAAATCATATTGAGGCTATATTGGTATGGAATGGAGATTTCCTGAAAGATTTTCAACCTGAACTTCAATTAACCTCAGTCTTTTCTTGATATTAGTTGAACACTGCTACCTTCCATTTGTAATATATTTAGGAGCTAATCCCTTGTCAAAAGGTATTTCTTTTTGTTGGTTAAAATATTCATGGAGTAAAAGTGCATCCCAAGTGGGATAAACATTCTATCTGTTTGTTACAGAGGACAACAAATAATCCATGACCATAAGGTTGTGCCCCCTCTCTCTGCTCTTGAGCAGGAGTGGGAAGGAATTGAAATTTTACCTTTACCAAATATATACATCCTACTGATTGTTGCTCCTACCCTGCCCATTTAACTTGGCTAGTAAAAAAAAAATCCGTAGTCCACCTAATCATCCTGGGTAGATACTCCTAACCAGAAAAGAAATGGCTACCTTCTCAGAGTAGGCCAGAGTGTGGTAGACGATATCGAAAAGCATACTTACATGGTATGGTACAGGATAGTTAATATTTTAACTGTCTATTTATGTTATACTGTACATGCCATAAAAGTGGTTTGCTTGGCTAACATAAGACCTTCTGTACTGTTTATGATGTAGAGACTTATCATCAAAATATTCCTCATCTGATGTACTGAGATGTTTTGCTGAAACTCATCATTATGGATTGTTCATATCTCGATTAGAGAAGATGAGACTTTTGACGACCGTAAGAGATCTTTTCTTCTTCCTCAAAGATCTATCAATTAGAAATGCATCATATGGAGGAACATTTAAACCTTCTCTTCCAATTCAGCATGAAAGAAAACACACTCATAAATGTATATATTTTCAATGCATTGGTAAATTCATATCACTTATTTATTGCTCAGTTTCACAAAAGTTGTAGCTCCAGTAGTGACAGGTTTGATGAAGATAAACAGCATATTGTTTTGCTTTATTGCTCACTCTCGATTGTGGGATGCTATGAGGCTAGTTCCCCAATCCCTTGTAGTTTCCTTCAGTACTGTACAAGTCTGTCATCTGATTAAAATGTGTTTCTGTCATCCTTCACCATGTTAGGGCATATGTTTAAAAGCTGTACAGGGGGTCACCTTTGTTTGTCACTAATGGGGACTGTGAAAATGCAATTAATAACAAAGCAGCAAACAACAAAACTATTTTCCTATTAGTATTAATGTAAATAGGGTCTAATAGGGACTGGCCATCCTACATCTATGTATTATTTCTATTACAAGCCACTATAAAATGAGAAGTTATACAAAAGCATATGTAAATATATATCAGAAATAGCAATAAAGAAAAATAATATGAAAATTAAATGAAATACATGTAATAATTATCTATGATTAAAGGAGTAAACATAGTACAGTACATGTACCTGACAACAGCAATGTTGTGGCTGAATCATGTGTATCCCCTTTGGAAGGGATGCTATTTCCTGTATGATAGGTTTTCCCTAATGTATGTCTTCTCAACTTCCACACTTTCCAGTAGTCAGGCACGTTTCTCCTATTGCAAAATAAAGTTGTTTTCCATAAACGCTTTTATCACTCATCCATATTCACCATGGCACAGTGAATTGAAAGTCTTACGACATGGGTACTGATGCAATGGCATGATCCTCTTCCAGACTTCATTGGACGACACCCTCCAGGCTCCGTGTCACAGTCACCTCACCAGTTCATTGTCAGAGCCGTAGGTTGCAAGCAAGCCAAATGTGGGTCACAACCACACACACGACTCCGCTGCCGCACCCAACCAAGCCCTGCAGAAATTGCAGAAACTCACACTGGGATAATAGCTCCTGCCCTGCCATGGGCATGATCTGCCATAATTGCAAAAAGGTGGAGCACTTCAGGGAGTGCTGCAGAAGTAAAAAGAAGGCTCCCTTGGCAAAAGTATCTAGTGATTACCTAATCGTGATTACCAAATTGTGTTTACGTGAAGGAGCTCAAAGCTCGTATCTTCCCGTCTCCTGATCGGTTCCATTTTATACTTAGTGATACTTATCATACCTGTCCTTAAAACCATGGATTGAGATAGCATTTATCACCTCCTCGCTTAAACAATTCCAATTATCAACTTCTCTTACACTGAAAAAGTATTCCCTTACATCCTGCAAAGAAGTTTTCTTACGAAGCTTCAAACTGTGACCTCTAGTTCTAGAGCCAGCCATATCAAAATATCGATCCCTATCCATTCTATCATAACCATGAAGGAATTTAAAGACTGTCACCATATCCCCCTCAATCTTCTAGCTTCGAGTGATGGTAAGTCTAATTCCCTCAGCCTCTCATCATAACTGAGATTGCGTATTTCTGGCACCAGTTTCGTGGCATGTCTCTGATCTTTTTCAAGCTTGGCTATGTGCTTTTTCAAGTGTGGATTCCAAAAGGGGGCTGCATATTCGAGTTTTGGCCTCACATAGGTTACATAAATATTTCTGAACATTTCCTTGTCCATGTGCCTGAAGGCTACCCTTACATATGATAAGAATGCATATGCTGCCCTTACTATGCCATTTATATGTATTTCTGGAGACAAATCTGCCAGTATATTTACTACTAGATCTCTCTCATTTTCTGTCTCTTGAAGTTGTACTCCAGCCACCGAGTAGTCAAGCTTGGGCCTTCTTGCACTTGTACCCATTCTCATTACCTTACATTTTGAAGTATTGAATTTCATTAGCCACTTTTCTGACCACTCATGCAGATTATTTAGATCCTCCTGAAGTTCTCTACCATTGTTCTCGTTTCTTACTTTCTTCACAATCTTTGCATCATCTGCAAACATATTCATGAATGAATTTACAGACTCTGGTAGGTCATTTACATATACAAGGAACAAAAATGGCATTAAAACTGAACCCTGTGGAACTCCACTACTAACTCTTCTCCATTCAGACACTGAGTGTCTTGCTCTAACCCTCTGTTCCCTTCCTTCTAAGTATGCTTTTATCCATTCCAA